>ML685786.1:20352647-20381873 GCA_007922175.1 Pelusios castaneus
TAAATAAATCTGTTAGTCTTTAAAAGTGCCACAGGACTCTGTTGTCTTTCTACAATAGACTAACACGGCTACCCCTTTGGTATTTAGCTATTGATACAGTTAAGAACCTACAGCATGCATGATTTTCTTTCAAATGAATTATTGTAATGGCTCTGTTGCTGGCCTTCCTTTGTCTGCTCCCTCCAAGTCTAAATTGTAATCAGTTCAGAGTCCATTTGTTTCCTTTGTTCCAGTTTTCCCTATCTAGCTCTGTTGCTTGAAGTAGCATAATTGATTACCACATGTGTTAAGAATTCAACTTAATGTTTTAATTCTTGCATTCATTTTCCTGCAGTGTCCTCTTGATAGACCAAGGTAAAGTATTCATTTAGTTTTAGGACCATACAGATTATCCGTAATCTTCTCCCATTTTACACTGCCTAATGGCTCAACCTCATCCTTCCTTATTCTGTTTTTATTTATTTTAACTAAAATGTATTTTTTTAAAAAATGTCCTTGCTAAGAGATAGTTCAAGTTGGTTTTTAGCAATTCTTGAATTATTCCTACACTTTCTATCCTCCAAGACTTAGATATTTTTGCTGACCAAGCCATTTTTTCGATTCTCTGTAGGCTCTCTGCTTACTCCTAATAACTTTTTTCAAAGTCCAGCTAGATTTGGAATCTTTCCATACAAGTTTTTCCAGGGCTTTGAATTGAAAAATGAATTAGTTTTTATATAATTGATTTAAAGAAATTCCCAAGTCTCCTCCACATTTTAGTCCATGAGCTTTCCAGTTTAGTTGTCTTCTTCAATTAAATCCTTTGATTTCCCAAAGTCTGCCCTTTCAGAATAAAAAACTTAGTTGATTACCTGTTTTTGATTATGCTTCTATATAATTTAAATTGAATCAACTCATGAAGAGGATCAGGGATGGTGTTGGTCCCTTACTGAATGGGGCAGGTATCCTTGTGGTGGATGATGTGGAAAAGGCTGAAGTATTCAGTGCTTTTTTTTACCTCAGTCTTCACAGCAGGGTTACCTCCCAGGCTACTAGACTGGGTAACGCAGAATGGAGAAAAGAAGAGCGGCCCTTGGTGATGGAAGGGTCACCCTAACCCTAACCTTTTATGATTCTTCCTCAAAATGATTTAGATGCAAACAGATTCAATTTGTCCATACTATCTCTTGTTTATGGTTTATGACATCACTGATATATAATGCTACCCCACCACATTTACCTTTATTCCTATCCCTCCTAAACCACACATATCCCTTCCTATATTCAAGTAGTGAATGCTGTTCCACCACTTTTTCTACAATTCCTATGATATATGATTTTACCTCTCGCACCAGTGGTTCCAGTTCTTGCTTTTTATTGCCCAGACTGCTTTTGCATTCATGTACAAGCATTTCAGTTGTTTCTCTCAGACTTCACCCAGTTTTCTATACAGATTAGCTATAGTCCTTTGACTAATTTTAACACCTACCTGATCAATATTAACACCTACCTGATCAATATTTGCAAGTTGCAAAGCTTTCAACTCCAGCCATTTAGACTCATTCTACAATGATTTAGGCATGTGCTTACATTTATGCATTGTTTAGAATTAGGCCCTAAGGTCTGTCTTGGGATTCCTGAATATTTTTGGTCTGCAGCATATACTAACAGTAACCAGTATTCTTTTGGGTAACACATGGTAAAATATTGACATCAGAATTGTTTGTGAAATGCAAATATTAACATAGAATTACTTATGATCCTGGTTATCTGAAAATGAAACACTATATAGTAGAACATGTTGTTTGGAGTGCACTGAAAATTTAAAGTAACAGTATTCTGTTCCTATCTGTTCATGAGAGTACATTATGCTTTCTCACATTGCCTGAAATAATATTCAGGTGGTTTAGACATCTTTACTAGCGTGATTATGACATGAAAATGGCTTTGTTTACATCTGCTGCACACAGAACGGCAACATGAATGCTTTTAATGACTGATCTTGCTTCACAGCTACAACAATAATTTGGGCCACATGGTTGCGTCTGAGTTGCAGTTGAACAAATACACAAGGTTCAGTGTTTGGCAACTTGGGGATATACAAAATATGCTACATAATTAAAATGAAGAGCTCCCATTTTCACTGGAAAATGCTGATTTGTGAAAACCAAAAAATTTGCAGGAAAGGGTCAGTTTTGACAAATTTCTCATTTAGAAAAAAGTTTAAAAATAGTTTAGAAATATCCTATTTTGATGTATTTGAAATTAAAAGTTCTGTTTTTCAATTTGAAACCATTTTTATTTGAAATTTAACATAATTATAATTTTTAAAAAATCAAAATCAAAGCAAAATAATCCTAAAGGAATTTTTTTTCCAAGTTATTGGGTTCACAATTTTTTTTGAGATTTTTACTTTTCTTCCCAATTTGGGATGGACAAACCATTTCCTGCCCAGCTGCATGTTTAAACAATAAAATATTTTCTCAAAATTGGTGTGAACCCGTGACTATTTAATCTTTATACGTAGGTGATCTGTTGTCAACATGTGAATGCAATTCACAAAATATAATACTTCAGGAAAAATGTTAATGGTTGATAAGTGTAGAAGTCAACCAACAGTGCTTGTGGGTGTAAAATGCTGAAGAGATGCTAAGGAGTGTAAGAGGCATTCAGTGTGAGATTTTCAAAAGGTGCTCAGGATTATTTTAACGCTGCTGCCACTGATTTAAAAGAGAGCTGACTAGGCCCAGGCTAAATGCCCTGAAAATCCCACCCTTAGATGACATAATACAGTGGGTAGTAACCAATGAGCCAAGTAGTACAGTGATTCATGTCTATAGTGTGATGAAAGTGAAGATGAAAATACTATCTTAAGCTATTTTCCTGAGAGAGATTTGAATGCCCTTTGATGTAATTTCCTTCTAGCAGTGTTTTAGTGGTTGTGAAGGAAAGATGGATATTCATTTGAAGTGAGTTTGAAAAGTGAACTGTTGTTTGAAAACAGGTGAGTAGTTAAGAAAATAATTATTTGTGAGACTGGCCAGAGTGGAAAAGGAATTAAGAGAGACCCTTACAGAAAAGTGGAATGGGGTGCAAATCTCACACTGGAACAGAGAGGGTTACTAGGAGTGTGAGAGCTCAATTAACCCACCTGCTGGAACCTGGAAGGGCCATAAATACGTCAGCACGTCCACCTGGAAAGGATAAAGTTTTCTTTAAAAGATTGAGAAATGTCAGTTAGGCAGAGACTCAGGAGAGAAGTGGTTGGGAATGCCTGCTTTCTGAGAATAGCCTCAGGTTTGTCAGGAAAGACCAGAATTGGGAGAAGCCACAGGAGAGGAGTTTATTTTGAGACCCACTAGAGGAACTGAGGTAAATCTCCAGTGTGGCAGCCCTGAGCTGTTGTGCTCAGCTGAGGAGCAGTGTATCATGGAAGACTTGTGAAAGACTGAAGCTCAAGCCTGGTAAAGGCAGAAGTGTTCTAAATATGTATGTTTTGAATTTGTTGCAGAACTCTAGGGGGAAACTTGTGAGCCACAACCCTGAAGGAAGCTGTTAGGGGGCATGTCCAGTGATGAGTCCTTCCTCCACAAAAATCTCACAGAATGAATTTCATAGGGACAGAACCAGGAAATTATTTAACTTATTAAATAGGGTATACATTAATAGAGATGACTTCTGTAGGTGGTTTAAACCTTCCTATAAAACTATTTTGATGAATATAACATTCTGTAGGAAGAGCTACAGAAAGGCCATGATTTTCTGTTATATTCTATAAGACTTTTCTGTAAAGTTTGAACATAGTGTCAATAAAGGTTATCGGTGCCATTTGGTTACAAGAGACTTGGGCTAACATTGCATTTTTCTGGACTGTGATTGACTGAAATCCATTTTTTGTTGCATAAATGTAAAATTTTCTTGATAGAATTAACCCTCGTTATGCTAAATCCTTATGTTGTTTCACCTTAAAGTTTGGTGTAAGAGCATATAAGGAAGAAGAACTTCAGAAACTTCTTTTGTCCTTGTATAACATTTCTAACTAGCTAATGAATCCTTTACTAAATCTAGATTGATTCAGAGGAAAAAAAGATTTCAAAGCATTCAAAGGCCTATCGCCACCTACTGAAATAAAGAGGGATGTCGTTATTTTCCAGGGGGCTCACTGTAATAAATTATACAATTGACTGAAATGATCGCTTCTGTGTTGGAAAGAGGATTGGGCCTGATGCATGATCTTCAGTTGGACTTTGTTCTGCTGGGAATAAATCCAATGGTGGGAAGTTTTGAAAGCTTTTTAAGGAGGAAGATGAGGTGTGTGGAGGGGTGGCAAACCTATATCCATTTTTTTTTGGGGGGGGGGGGGGGGAAGGGACAATCAAGCCAAGGATGTGAGTCTCTGAGGTCTTCTAAGGTCTCCTCAAAATTCAAGGTACGAAGGAAACTCTCAAGTTTATTGGTCTTTAAATAACCAAAGTTCTCATTTGAATAAGTGATTTGTGTTAGCTAGAATCTGGAACCTTTTTTATAGCTCTTTATATCCTTTTGGGTACAACTGTAGTGCTCTAGGGAGCCATCATATACTTCTACATCTTTGAGACTTGTGGAAGTGCTAGTTTATGAACCTACTACAGAATCATGAAAATGTAGGGCTGGAAGGGACCAAGAGAGGTAATTTAGTTCCTTCGCCTAAGGTGAAGAAGGACCGAGTGAATCTGGACCATCACTGATAAGTGTTTGCTTAATATGTTCTTAAAAACCTCCAGTGATGGACTTCCACAACCCCTCTTCATACTTAACATAAAACTATTCTTATAGTTAGAAAGCATTTCCTAATATCTAACCTAGGGGTGTCAAATTCATTTGCTATGGCAGGCCAGATTTGACTAAAATGGAGGCTGTACATACCATACATTGAAATATTAGGGTACTCTCACAGCATTGCGGAGCACTGTGTAGGTGAGACTGCACTCTGTGAGACCACTCTCTCTTTTTCTGTTAGGGAGAGTGTGTGGTCTCAGAGTGCAGTCTCACATACCCAGTGCTCTGCGATGTCAGGAGACCTAACACTCTTGTGGCATTGCGGAGTGTTGGGTATGTCAGACACTGCTCTCTCTCTCTGCCCACCTTTCTCCTCTCCCCCCCCTCCCCCGTGTTAGAGAGAGAGTGTGGTCCTATACAGCATAGTCACAGGCTGAATGTAAGAGGTTCTTGGGCTGCATGTTTGACACCCCTGAAAGCCAATTACTTTTCATACCTTCAGTGGACAAGGAGAAAAACTGATCACCATTCTGTATATGACAACCCTCACTATATTTAAAACTTTTTCTCAACACTAAACATGCCCAGTTTTTTAACCTTTCCTCAAAGGTAAGGATTTCTAAACTTTTTCTTAATTTTTGTAGCTCTCTAGACTCTCTCCAATTTCTCCACACCTTTCTTGTGCCCAAAGTTGAACACAATATTTATTGAGCTAAGGCCTCAGCAGTGCCAAGTAGAGCTAGAAGAATTACCTCCTATGTCTTACATACAACACGCCTTTTAATGCACCCCAAAATGATATTAGTCTTTTCCTCATTTGCATCGGATTGTTGACTTATTCAATTTGTGATCCATTATAATCTCCGGATCCTTTCAGAAGTATGACCACTTAGCTAGTCATTCCTCATTTTGTAAGCATGCATTTGATTTTTCCCTCCTACATGTAATACTTTGCATTTGTCTTTATGGAATTTCATCTTGCTGATTTTAGAAAAATTATCCAGTTTATCAAGGTTTTTTAAAATTTCTAATTCCAAAGTGCTTGCAACCCCTCCCAAATTTTCTAAGCATATTCTCCATTCCATTTCCCAAATAACTAATGAAAATTGGATCTGACTATTGCCAGATCCAAAATGGACCCCTGCAGGATCCCTCTAGATACATCCTTCCAGTTTCACAGTAAACTATTAATAACTACTTTTTGAGTATCATTTTTTAACCAGTTGTGCATCTGCCTGATTGTTGGTTTATCTAGACCACATATCCTTTGTTTATAAGAATGTCACATGAAACTCTCAAAAGCCCTTACTAAAAATCAAGATGTTTACTGCTTCCCCTATCCATTATGCCAGTAACCATGTCTAAGCAGGAAATTAATTAGTTTGGCATACTTTGCTCTTGACAACTCTATGTTGATTATTTCCTATCACCTTATGATCATTAAGATGCTTACAAATTGATGGCTTGATAATTTGTTCCAGTATCTTTCCAGGTTAGGCTGACTGATCTCTAATTCCCTAAGTCCTCTTTTTTCCTCCTTTTCAATGATAGCTACTATATTTGCCCTTCTCCAGACCTCTGGGACCTCACCCATGAGCCACAAGTTCTTGAAAATAATCACTAATGGGTCCAAGCTTGCTTCAACTAGTTCCTTAAGTATCCAAGAGTAAGTTTTGTCAAGATCTGACAACGTGGCTACATGCAATTTATCTAAATATTCTTTAACCTGTTCTTTTCTTTTTCTGACTTGTGTACCTTCCTCCTTGTTAATATTATTGTTAACAAACATTGACGTGGCAATGGTATGCTCAGCGCTGTATAAAGTGAAAGCAGATTATGCCCCTAAGAACTTAGATTCTAAAAGATAAACCAAGCAGAAGAAATACTGAAAAGCCCTGCAAAAGGAATAACCTGGAGAAATATATCTGTAATGATTTTGTATATGTACATGAGGTGTATATGTATGTCAGTGTCGTTCTCTATGTTATTCCTCTATCTTTATCTACATATATTTTAGGAATATGATGTCTTGCTGCTACTCAGATGATCCTCATGCTTGATTTCCATAGGCTACAGCCTGTTATGTAATTTGGAGGACATATCACTCAAGTTCCATCATTGTTCATTAAGCCTATACTCTAGCCTCTTTTTACTATGGACGAAATATAAGACTGTTCCTTCGCAATAATGTGGGCTTATGATGAGTTAGAATGTGGTTTAGAAACTTTCTGTATGGAGAAGAGGATACTATTGTTTGGTTTCCTTACTCAAATGGAAAATATATCTGTGCAGATGGTTTGGTGTTCATGAGCACAGGCTGAAGGCCATAGAGATTATGGAAGTCTGTCAGCTTTAAAGTACCACTTCTCTAGTCTTCCACATCATTCTTCTAATGAAGATCTTTTTTTATTTCTCTATTTCTTTATTTTTTTAAATTTATTTTGTTCTAATAAATGGAAGCTTCACACCATCCTAATGAAGATCTTTTTTCACTTGGTAGCTTCAAGTCAATCTTAAATCAAGTATTAGGAGCATTCAAGGAGCAAACATGCTCTGTACATAGAGATTCAAATTTAAAACCTGACCTTTTCAATCTGAAAGCAGCCATTTTAATCAAAGTTTATTTCATGAAAACTTTTGAAAGGCTTGGTTTTCTGATATGTAACAAAAATATATATTTTTTGAAACTTTAAAGATATCTTCAAAAGAGAATTTTCATTCTTTGGTCAGTTGTAGAGATGATCCTATAAGATCTATAAATCTTTTGGCCTTGACTTTGTATGTGAGCCTACATAACCACATGGTATGAGACCAAAGGCTTCTGCAATAATGTTGAAAATAAAGGAACAGGGTGACTTAATTTGCATTTTGAACACAAATAGAAAAAGAAGATATTAGGAAAACAAACCCTTCATCTTTTCTTGAACAGCAATTATGAGGCATTTAGCATAGGACAGCAGTTCTGGAAAATATTTTTGTTTCCCGTTTGAAGCAATCTGGCACCCATGAGATTTATTTAATGGATTGTTATTTATTCTCAGTTCTCTCCCTTATGTATTCATTGACTATAAAAATAACACATTTAGTTTGGCTTCTGGGCAACATGCAGAGTCATCTAGCATAAGTACAGAGCAAACTACTTTGATTCTTGGGGAAATAAGGTAACGTGTGGGAGAAAGGCAAATGTACAATTAATAACATGTGCATCACAGACAATTCAGGCTGCTATAAGAGTCAGAGCCGATTTTTATAAAGACTGACATGAGACTTCTACAGAATACACTAGCAAATGTCTGAGAACACAGAGGCCTTTGTCAGTTAGCGCTTCCCTGTGTTAGAATACTGCTGATAGGGCTTATAATGTAAGTGATTCCCAAAGGTACACCCCACCTGATCTTTTTATAACATCTTGGTTTCCAATTGGGATATGAGCCTCTGGAAACTTACCTTTGTTCCCTTAGTCTTAGTCCCTAAGTTTCTGCTGCAATATCATTTGTTTTAAAATGATGTAAGCTATCACCCCTCCCAGCGTTATACTGAGGCATCCCATCTATTAGATTTCACTTAAGCATAAAAATCAGACAGAGGGAGTGAGATGCATCACAATGCATTGGGTGAATGCCTAGAGCAGTGGTTCTCAACCTTTTTTTCTGTCGTGACACACCTGACAGATGCTGTTCCCCTGCGTGACACTACAATCTGCTGGTGGCAGGACTTGGACCGGGAGTGCTTGGGAGGCTGCGGCGCTCTGGAGGATGCAGCACTCTGGGACCTGGGTGGGGGCAGAGTCAAGCCAGTGCAGGCTGGTGGTCTGGCTCAATGGGGCCGGGTTTATTTCTGTGGGGCAGGTGGTGCCCCATCCCCCAGCCCGGGATCTCTGGGTTGCAGCCCCCAAGTCCCTTTACTCATCTGGCTCTGGCTGCTGTGTTGTGCAGTGGGAGTGGGCTGTTGAGGGCAGCAAAGAGCAGCGGGTGGCAGGAGCCCCAAGCTGGCTCCAAGCTGGGTTGCCAATTTTCTGTGACACATCTCCAGGCTCTTCGCGACACACCTTTATGTCCCAGCACAGCGGTTGAGAACTGCTGTCCTAGAGCCCTGATCTTGCCCCATGGAAATCAATGGGAGTTTTGTCACCAACTTCAGTAAGTACAGATTCCCAGCTCCAGGATTTCATCTCTTTGAGACCCAGGTTCAAATCCACTATGACCAAGGGATGATGAGTAAAATTGCCTTTGTAGTTTCAAGCTACATCCTCTGTGATATTTTCTCCCCATATAACAAAACTGCTCCATCACTTGGCACAGCTGGAGGCTTCTTCTCCAGAGATGTTCAGAACAGCTATAATAGTGTTGCAAATGCAGCCTCAGCTGCACATACTGCTGAGAATCTGCTGCCACTCTGCTTGGTCTACCCAGTCCTTTTAGAGAGATCGCAATGAGCCTTGCCCTCCTCTTGAGTGTGCAAGCCATAAGTGTCATTTCTGCTCTTGGGGTTAAGGAACGCACCGTCCTTGCACAGAAAGCATGATGCCTCAATGGAAGCTGTGCGGAAGTGCAGCTGTTTCTTTCTTCCTCACCCTGAGGCAGCTACCAGCTCTGCAATGGAGGAAATAAGCAGTGGCTCCTGAAAAGACGTGCAGCAGCAGATCTCTGTCTCTGCAGGCTTGTTCCCCTCTTCTCCTCAGGAAGAAGACGTGGGTCCCTTTAAGAACTGCACTGTTGCCATTTCAGTGCTGAGCCTTACAGACACCACCAAACCCTGGATTAAAGGCAGCAGTCAATTGGTTTCCTATGGCAGATATTGAGGATGGCATCTGTTTCCCATCCCTTTTGTAGACATTGCAGTAGGAGATTCAAATGGGCAAAAGGAGGAAAAAGGCACATAAGTGTAAAACCTGCCAGGGGAAGCATCTCAGAGTGAGAGCAAGTGACTGAGAGCAGCTTCCCCACCTCCACTACACACAGGAGCAGCATGTACAGAAATAGCAGTAGCAATCTGCCCTCAACTACATGACACCCAAGCCAGCTGTTAGAATCCCAGTAAGTCAAGGTTATATCATCCCTCTCACCTCTTCTAAATCAGCCACAGAGGAAGCACGGGTGCCACCGCCGCTATTGATGACATTACTAATTTGTTTGTTAAACAGAGTTCAGACCAGGGAATAGAGGATTTATCTTTTGGCTGCTGTAATCACAACATCCATCAACTGTTTCCTTGCCTTTGGCTATGGCCATGTTCTCCTCTGGCATGTTGCTAATTTTAGTTCATTTGGACCTCTTAGTTCAATGTTTTTGTTTCACACTAATTATTTGCTGCAACTTAGAGACACAGCAATCAAATACCCTTGGCATGCTTAAAGCTTGTACTGTTTCTATTTTCCAGCCTTTGTTTTACACACCACAGTATGTGTGACTTACAGACAAGGCCGGCCCACAACATTTTGGCACCTGAGGTGGGGAGCTCAAATGACATCCCCATGCCTCTTTGCTTGGGCCAAAACTTTGAAAGGTCTAAATTCTGCCTTCTTCTTCTTCTACTCCTCTCATGATACTGCTTTGCTACCTACCCCAATAAAGGAGAACTAACAACTTAAAATGCCTTGTTCAAAAATTTTAAGTAACTTTCAAATGCCTGAATAGCAAATGTAACTTTTCTTCTCTGCATAGTAAACACTGGGATTTTTATCTGTTTGAATAATCAAAGTGGTGCTTTCTGTGCCTTCTTGGTTGCAAAGATTTGAACTCCTTCCTGAAGGTCCACAGTCCATTTTACCAGTAAAGAGAGTCTGATGAAATCTTCTCTTGAAGCTGATCATATATGGTGGCCTTTAACCTTAGTCTCATCTCAAGTTCCTTCCACCTATGGAATGTTCTCTGGTGATTTGCTGCCTTCTCATGGCATGCCAGATTTCTAGCCAAATTTTTCCAGTCCTTTGTTCCTGTAGAACCTAATATAACTGGAACATTAGACTGGAAGACTTCACAATAAAAACAGTATGCAGCATTCTGGGTTTTTGAGTACATAAGCCATGGCTTCTTCACTTTGTCACCATTTGGGATTTCACACCAGTAATGTGTTGGATGGAAACGTCTATCTTTCATTTGATGTGGCCCATGCAGTACAAGAAAGTCCCTCAGGCTGTTGCTCAAGTGGGTTCACAGTCCTGGATCATCTAGACTTACGGCAGTAAACTCAGCAGCAGTTGTTTCTGGCGTCTCCACCACACTCTTCTCTGATCTACACTTTTCTTCAGGAATGTGCATGGTTACATCCATCTGAGATGGAGATATGGATGCTGCAGTAGCTGCCAGGTCACTTGCACTCTAACTAACTGGAAGATCAGGCATCTCCTCACCACTCACATTCTCCCTGGGGACGGAAGGGTCCCTGTGAACATTTGTGTCTATGTAACTCAGGAGAGTTCCTTCCTGCTTAGATAGAAAAGCTTCCTTTTGCTTTCTCTTTTTCTGAATGCTGCCCCAGAGGGGTGTTTTCTTCTTTCATTCATGACTGCTGTTCTGTGCTAGCTATAGTAACTCTGAACACTCAATTGAAGGGGACAAATAAGCAGACTGGTAGCAGGGCCTGATTGAGGGAAGATATCAGCGTCTTAAGGGCTCCTGCTACTTCAGTTGACTGCCTGTTCTCTTCAAGTGGGTTCAGGGAAGCAGCAGGAAACAGGAAGCTCCCTGAGAAGCTGGTGTTAATCAGTCCAGGCTCCTGGGGGTGATAGAGAGGTACATAAGAGGCTCCTCCTCCTCTCTCTCCCTGTAGCTCCTGCTGCTTTCTGTTATTCCCTCTCACCTTCTCTCCTGCCTGCCTGTTATTTCTCTTGTGCCCTCCTTCCTCCAGCACAGCACTCCATCATCTCTGTGCATCTAGAGCAGAGAGAATACCTATGCACCAGCAGCAGACATAATTTTCTACACTCTGGGTCCAAGTGTCCCTCCCTCCCTCCCAGTCTGGCATCTGAGGAGGCCGCCCCAGTTCGCCTCATGATAAGGCCAGCCCTGATAGAGCACTGAAAGCACAAAGTATTACCAAGAAATGGCATCTAAAAGCAGAGCTTCTGAAGGCCTTTGGGTACCAGTTTAGACCTCCTATATCCGTTCAGCTATACTTTCTATTATACCGTGCTGTGACATCAGCTAGCTCCTTTTGGCAGACTCCATTACATCCTTCAAGCTCTAATCTTATCATCTTTTTACCCTCACTCTACATTCCAACCCACAGAAAAAAATCACACTAGCAAATTGCATATGCATGTGGTCACAGGAACAGGATTAACAAATGTAACTCCTAACCCAATAAAGGCCTGATTCTCCACTGCCCTGCACCTCGTGTAGTAGGTGCAAAATGTAGCTCCCAGAGTAAGGAAGAGGAGACCTTTGATTGGATTCCATTTGGTGTTTCTGTTGCTCAGGTGCAAATTAATTGTATGAGGCAGTGCAGAATCTGGCCTCAACCCTGTACAGTAAAAGAGGCAGCATCATTAGTTCAGCCTGTAGAAAGAGTATAAATATCAGCTGGCCTGATGCCCCATCTAGTAGGGGAAAGAGGTAGTTTTACATAGTATCACATGACTAGAGCTGAGCAAAGAAAGTAAGTATATTTTGTGAAAACATTTTAAACTGCTAACTTTTTCTTGCAACTTTTGGGCTTTGACAAAAACCATGAAACAAAGCTAATTAAAAAAAAAAAAGAATTTCTCCCTTCCCCAACATTTTTACTCACTTTTAGTTTTTTTCCCCATTGGAAAAAGGAGGAAGGATTGTAAAGTGAGAGAGAGAAAAAAATTGGTTGGATCAAAAAGGCATTTTTCCATTGAAACCTAGTTTTGATGGTTTATTTTGACTAGTTCTGTTCACAATGTTTTATAAGAATAGGATGGAGTGAGAGATAATAGATTATACATGATTGGGGTGATTAGATTTTACATCCCTGCTGCAGTTCTTGACCTTGATGAGAGCTAAGCCATCTTTTTGCATTGTCTGTCTCATTCATACAGTGCTTTCTGTACTTGAAAATACCTCTAATATAAAGTCAAGAGAGCAGGCACTATTTTCTGAATTTCTCTGGGTGCTATTAATCGCACACCTTCAAGTTGTTTTTGTGACTTTGATATTGCTGTGGCTGCTGGCCATCTTCCTGATTTTTAATGTCAGTGTTCTTCAACAATCATAGATCTAAGAGAAAGCAAGATGTTACGTTTTTCCTTGAGCTGGTTGCATCTCTCTTTTAATGTGTTGCCTTGCTTTTAGTCATGCTATAATCTGATGAAAAGATCCCAGATATTCTATCCAGAGATTAAACTGTAATTTAATATGCTTTTCCTGCTCCTGTTGAATGGTTTCCCTTTGAATCCTACTATATTGTATTTAATAACTGCTGTAAATACTTTAAATGGGCCCCATCACTGCATTGTGTGAGTGCATATATTAATGAATATATGCTCTCTACACCACTGTGTTTTAGAATGGAAGTACAAAGAGATTGTGTCAAGCCAAGATCACACGAAGTCTACAACAAAGCCTGGAAACGAACCTGGATCTCCTTAGTCTTAGTAATGGATAATAATTTCATAGTAGCAGTAATAGCTTTAGATGTGCTAATAGTACATATCTTGAACAGAAAGGGCCTCTTTTCTGAAACAATTTTGTACTAGCTATTGTTCTTAAGTCACACAGCAATGCTCTACTCAGTGGGCCTTGAGTCTTCTCTCAGTTAGCCTGTTGTTAATCGGTATTAACTCTATTGAAATCAATAGTTACAGAGGTGTAAATGAGAGAAGAATCAGAGCCTAGGGGAACACATGAACTGAAGACTACATTATCATTGAGGTCAGAAGTTGACTAGAACTGGTTTCCAGTTCTAGGACAGTTGCTGGGAGCCAAACAGCTCAATTTTATATTGCTTATTGTTCAAATAAAGGTAGTTCCTGTCACAGGAAACTAGTGTTTAATTGGTATTACAGGACTTATCAATCTATTTTGAATTTAAAAGCTTAGTTGCAAAATATAGGCCTGACACTGGGACTGTTTGCTCTTCCTTGCTCAAGAGCATGCTATGAGCTGCAAGAAAGCAAAGGAGTGTAGGAATTAACTTCTCACACAGCTAGCAACCTGCTAAGTTTGCAAGTGATTAATGCATTCAGACATTTGCTTGGAAGTTTGACTCTAGCATGGAGGAAATATTTCCTTTATTATTAGTTTGGCTACTGCAGGAGGCAAAACTAAAAGAACTCTCTAGATCTTCGCTTGTTACCGACTCTGGGATTGCCATATGCCAAGTTTTCTCCGTTGCTTTTTGTCAGTGCATCAACAGTAGTTAGAATTTCGGTTCATTCTGGAGCATAAGCACGACTGCTGTTTAACAGAGATTAATACTCTGGTGGGCAAACAGCTCCCTGCTGGATGGCTGAGAAGAGTGAGTATTTGCAATCAGTCTTGCTCATTAGGGCCCCAATTCAGCAAGGCAGTGAAGCATGTAACAATCAGTGGTATAAGGCACATGCTTCAGTACATTGCTGAATTGAGGCCTAATAATAGGATGGAAAAGAAGCCCTAAAACATGGCTGCCATTGCAAATGATTAAATTAGATATTGCATGTGCTTAAAAATCAGAGTGTTCATTTGGTGCAAAAGACATCTGAAATCCTGAATAGCATACGCACCTCCAAAGTGATATGCCCACAAACAGGTTTGTCACATACTAAACTGTGAGGTTTGCATGTGCATGTACTTTTATTGTTAATTGAATGTATCAGTGTCCATGCCAAATTTTGAGTACATATTTAAAGATGAAGCTGGGGTCCTTTTGGAAACTTCAGTCCAATTTATGAGATGTATTATCTCAGTATATAATTTGATGCTTCGTTATAGCATTAACATTAAACTCTTCCTAAACCCCATTACCATGCTCAGTCCATGCCATTAATTCTACTGGCATTATCTCAGTGGATAGTCAGAACATGTGACATCTTGTGGAATCCTGTCTTTACCAGATGCTAGGTCCTTAAGTGTTGATGGGATGTCAGAGTGTAAATATGTAAAGCATTGCTAGAGGGAAGACTACAAAACCCAAATCTTTACCATTTCCTAGGTAAACACATAATTCTAATATTTTTCTATTCTTATTGTCACCAAAAAAAACCCAGATACAAACAGCTGATTCCTTAAAGCATATTAGTTGCACTTAGCAGAACTCTACATTTTGCTACTAAATGTATTTCTCAATTAGTGGAATACATAATTAAAATTATTCTTAGTATTTAAAGTTGACTGTACTTATTCATGGCTTTCTGAACTAATTAGAATCCCAGGACCTTTCTATTTCTTCTCAAAGACTGAATGTTCTTGATCACTGATTAGTATTTCTTTTAAAGTGAACTACTGTAGGACCTAAATTTAGTAAGGAATTCTGAATGTGGACAGTTTTTGCATAGCTTACAGATGAATAGCTCATGAATCATTCCATGACAGATTTAGATGACTAATATATTTTTTTGTAATGAGCAGTATATACATCTTTGTCAAACTTCAGGCTTAACTGGAAATAGATTCAAGACCTCTCCGATGCCATATGTGGTACAGTTTGAGATTCTTGTGCACTTAAAATGAGTTTGGGATGTTAGTGGTACTGCACTTATTGTAAAAGTATAAACTGGAAAAGGGATAAGTGATGGAGAAATGAGAATTGTATCTGACTTCCAAACATGCTTATCTGTAAGTGCATTAAACCTGTTAAGACTTCTGTCACTTCACAGTATACTGGGAAGGGATGCCATAGCATTGATTAGCCAATGTGGTGTGATTTCAAAGATGTCCCAGGGCATTTCAGAAATATGTAAAAGATTGCAGGGTGTTTGCTTTGATGGGCCATACTGATGATTGGTACTGAGGTTATTCACTGCTTCTGGTGCTTCTAAAGGTGATTTTGCGGACCACATATAAAATAACTCACCTAGCCAATTGGGCAAGGTTTGCCATGGTAGGGATGATTTCTCGTATCTGTCAGGAATCATTTTATATCCTGGAGCATGAAATTTGACACAGCCCTTCCACCTCTGCAAATTGATCAGTCTAATTAATGTTACCTGGTCTCATGAAAACAGATAGGCATGAAATGAAACTTTACAATCAATAGAAGGAAGTAATTTCCTAAAGAGTGTTTTCTCAATTTCTGGAATTCATTAACCCGCAAACTCATCAAGACATATTGTGGCTGAATTTAAGAGTTGGAGAGATTATGTTCTCTAATGAAAGTTTTAATTGTGCAAATCTAAGAATGATAAAGATAATCACATGTCATGCTTAAGGATATATGCTTATTGTCTACAAACAGTGTGCCATTGCCTGTCTTCTCCCCACCCTGGGCTTTACCTATCTGGCCATGGGGCTCTTTTCCATCTTCCTTTTAAGCACCTGATGGGGGCCATTGCCTGATGCAATGATCTAAACCAGAATGGTAAATCATTTGAATCATATCTGATTCCACATCCAGACTTGGGTTCTTGTAATGTATAAACCTTGTTAGGTTCATACAAGTGCACAGCAATGCTGAGAGAAGCTATTAAACATTTTATAAAGCCAGCAAAATTATAATAATTTGACTAATTTAGTAATAATTAATAATAAGAAGAAACAATCTTATTGTGGATTATTTTAATTACTAGTTTGCTACATGTCTGCTTGGACTGAAAAGACAGAAGCAGCTGGTAGTGTTTGAAAATATAAACAGCTATAAAAATAACAGGTAATTTATGCAACTCTAAAAAAAAATGTATGCCTAAAAATCTTAGGAATTGTAAAGGATTGCATAGAGCCTAGAATTCTCACTTTATTTGTAACTGTAAGCTGCTACATGATTTATATAAATGTGTTTAATGATCTTGGCTAGACTTATGCAGTGGAGGAAAAAGTGGCAGCTGGATTTGTTTTTGGTTTTGTTTTTTTTTAAGAGAAGGAAAGAATGTGGAAAATTCAGAATTGGGGAAATCTAAATACAAACAAAAAGTCTATTTCTGTCTATAATTAAAGCAACCTGTCAAAATACTAACTTAAGGGTAGGAATGAAATAATACATGGTGCAAGTGATGGAAATTTTTATAGGAACTGAGGTGAAAACAGCTATTATTTGGTACACTGTTGCTTTATGTATTTAGTTGTCATTTTATAGCTGTGAGAACAGAAAAATCTGAACCACAGTGTGAGGGGGAGAGAACTCTTACTAATAGTCCTTGCAGTGTCTCCATTTTGCTAAAATTGATCACCAGTGCCAATTGAAATGACACTGTGGGTGGGGATGGGGAGTTATCTGGCTGCTACTAATGGTGCCAGGGTTACCTTTCTATTGCCCTTGATAGAGCCCTGAATATTTTTCTTCTAAAAATGCAGTTGGCTATGACTTTTCTTCCTTACAATCATCAAAAGCAAAGCAGGAACTTTTAGATCACATAGCACACTCCTCTGCAAATTTGAAAGACAGATAGGGCCAGTGTGTGGTTTCATTTACAGCAGTATAAACTCAGTGGAAATTCACTAATGTTAATGCACAAAATCTTGGTTTACTGTGGCAAAACTGAGGTTAATATCTGGCCCCCATGCAGGATTTAAGGAAATTGGTATCTGGGCCTTAGAAACATATATTATCCCTTGTCCAATAATGTCTGCCATTGATGCCACTCTCAATACCCTGTTTATCCATTTCTCCCCAAGTCAAGGTGGGAATCATGCTGAAGCGCTCTGGATTTCTGTTCCGCCACTTCTTTGTATCATCATTTACTGGCAGGATCAGATGTGAATTCTGGCACCTCCTTTTCCTAGGACAGCAGCACTGCCCAAACCCATTTTTGCGATTTCTGCAGACATCAGACTGGCGCTGGTCTGCAAAATCACTAGTTTCTCTTTATCAGATCCCTTCTTATGACTTCCTTCTTTAGACAAGCCATAAAGAAAATAGCTAACAAACTTGTATTTATTGCAACTAAGTGCACTCTACCATGCTGAGCACCAAGCCTCAGAGGGTAACTGTGTTAGCTTATTTATATAACTCCAAATGGTATTTCATAGTGTTTTGTTACCTCCGCATTCGATTGTGTCTGATATTAGGTCCTAGTCCCATAATAGAGTCAATAGGGCTCTATACATCGACCTGAGCTTGTGCTGGTGTGGCAGCCACCATTTTTGCTGACTGTGAGGACTAACTGAGAACCGCCAGAGCAACCACCTGATTCTCTGCCGCTTACGTTAAAGACCCAGGCTAAGCTGGAGTTGCAACCGACTCCTCTTCTGTAAATTAGACACATGAGGGAGACACACACCATACATTGATCAGTGGGTTATAGTGGCATCAAAAGATAAGAGTATGTAAGCTCCTTGGGGTAGGGATCTGGTCTTTTCTGTTCTGAGGGACACCTACCATAAGGTGTAAAAATTAATAAAAACAAAAACCAGAAGATCATCCTGAGATTGAAAACTATGTGCTTAAAACAAGGTCCTATAATTTCAATTGATGCTACATTGTTGTATTTATGACTAACCAAAGTTGCTTCATGTGTAAAGTCTGACTGTGGGTGTGGGCAGTGCATCCTGGGAAGCTGCAGTTACACTAGAGGGCTTTTTGAAGTACCTGTTGCATGTAAGTTTTGAATTGATATTAAAGCATCTGGATGATGTGGAAATAGATTCTTTAACAGCAATTTTTCTATCTTGTCACTTACCATGAAGGTTTCTTATAGTCTGCAACTGGGACATATATAACTCCATTGTATATTTGGGTCATTGAGAAATATCTTTCTGTCAATCTGTAATTAATCACTTAATACAAGAAAAATAAGGTTATATTGTCATGAGGAATAACTACATCCATAGTTGCCCCTGTGTGTGTTAAAGATGCATTGTGTTGGATCTTTAAAATGTAAACATTTCAAAAGTAGATGATACATTTTATGGTGAACTTGGCTTCAGCTTTGGTAGATAATAAAACGTTGTGGCATCGTATCTCTTCTCAGTTAGGCCTAGATCCAAAGCTCTCTGAGTCCTTCCATTAGTTTCAATTGGATTTGGATAAGGCCCTTCCAATTATGTGAATCAGAAATAACTGAATTCAGATCACTGATGTTACGCTAGTGAACATGTAAAGTAAATCAGTCTATTCTACTTCTTGTTACACTCCTGTAACTTCTCTGATCTCAGTGGAATTGTTTTTGACTCTCTCTACTGGAAGGACCTAATCTAAAACCCATGGACTAATGTGAAAAAGTACTTATGGATTACTGGAGAATAAATCAGTGACTTTTAAAACTCTTGAATATTCCAGAAATGTTTTCTTGTGGGAAAATAGTTTAGCCTAGCTAGTGTTCCTCTATCAGGAGTAAACTTCCAAAGTCAGAGGAATTATCATGTAAAAATGAGAGCCGGTCAAAATTTTTCAATATGAAAAATTACCCTTTCTTGAAATGGGAATGTGTGGAAAGTTTCCATTATCTGACTATGCTGAAGAAGGACTGGAGACTGAGAAGGACTGGATATGGTTTAATGAGGCTGCAGCTTCATTCCTAAATGTCTGGTAGTACTGAGCAGAGAAAAGTGTACAATGCAGGTAATTTCATAATTACTTCCCTGTCTCAAGGTGGAGGGAGGAGGGTGCTGTCAGCCTTCCCCCTTTACCCACTGCTGTGACCTTTATACACCCCCCTCCAGAATGAGTGATAAGGGCAGGGGGTCTATAAAAGTGGAGAGGCTGGATGCATGCTGTATTAGTCATAGGAGTCCCACCCCCCACCCACCCATTTCAGCTTTCTGAAGAATACTTCCTTTAAATCCTTTATCAATCCACATTATCTGGCCACTGCGCACCTTCCCTATGGAGAACCTGCACTGGATTAATGGCCCATGCCTGCATAATGAACTGTGATATCACAGTCTAACCTCTGTTCATGTCTGCCTCAACCTGCTGTGGAGAAGGTGAACTCTCTCCCCCTCCCCACCACCACCACCACCCTGCCCCTTGCGTTGGCACTTATGGTGGTGAAGGAAAAACATTTCTCCCCAGCCCCCTGCCTGAGAAAGGAGCAACTAGTGTAATGTCCACAGCAAAACTTGGTATATACTCACTCCTATAGTGGGAACATAAAAGATGCACCAATGTGGATATAAATACTCTCCCCTCTCTTTCGGTAACTTGGAGTGGGTTATTGATAGATCAGCATCTTCACACTGACCTAGTCTGAAGCTGCCACAGGAGTGAATCATACTGTGGTTTTCTAGCATTTAAAGGGGCCATTCGCCTTTTCCTACAAGCCAGACAGTGGTCTCCATCTCTTAATGTGCTGTGAGATCATTTAGCAAAATAAAGAGATTCTTTTTTCATTTTTTTCTGGTTTACTCCTCCCCCAGATCCTTGTTCCCCATTTTTACATTCTCTCCCCCTCACTCCTGTTTTCCTTGGCAAAATAGAAAAAGAACAATCTGGGGAAAGAGACAGAGAAAGCAAAGCTGAACAGACCATTTTTTAAAAAAACTTAACTCAATACTTTTCAAAACACATGGAACAGAAATAACTGAGATTTATGATGAAACACGTCTAAAAATGAGATTTTAACAAATTTGATGCGCTAGATCCTCAGCTGGTGGGAATTGTAATAAGTGACATCATGGCACTTTACACCAGCGAAGGATCTGGCTTTCTATTTTATTTCAGCCAGTGCTGAAGATATAGCTTTTGTCTCCTATACAAACAGGTCTTATGGCCCCATCCAGCTCCCTTTGAACTCAATGGACATCTTTCCATTGACTTCTTTAGGCGTGAGAGCAGAGCCTTAGGAAAGTGCTGTCTGTCCCCTTGCTTTGACAGCCAGAAAATGCAGTCTGAATTTGCCCTTCAGTCTGTTCTGCCTTGTGCTCCAAAAGGAGAGTAAATATAATTCAAAGCTAAAGTTGATCAGACTTGGGAAACCACAGAAAATGAAACAAACCAATGTACTGACAGCCTACGTCTGGGTAATTACTGTATATAAGTACACACTAGTTAAATTCCAAAGGGGTAGCCGTGTTAGTCTATTGTAGAAAGACAACAGAGTCTTGTGGCACTTTTAAAGACTAACAGTTTTATTAATCGCATGAGCTTTCGTGGGAGAAAATCCCACAAAATCCCCTCGAACTTATATGCAAATTTGACTCAGTTGCCTTGGGGTTGAACAGGGACTATGGATTTTTCTCGCATTACATCAAGTGAATTGACCTCCCCCTCCTCTATGTGCTGTTCCCCAGTGTTTTGAATCCTAACACCTACTTTGATTTGCTGTTACAGCCTGACCTGATGCTATGTCATACACTCCCCTGCATTTAATTTCCTCCCACTCTGTAACTTTCCTATCTTCAAAGCGTCTGACGAAGTGGGATTTTCTCCCACGAAAGCTCATGCGATAAATAAATCTGTTAGTCTTTAAAAGTGCCACAGGACTCTGTTGTCTCTTTACACACTAGTTAGTTCTTGAAAACTACTCTGCATACTGAAGACCTAATTAACAAATATTGTAACAGACTAGATTTGGGCCATTTTTTCTTATTACTAATTTATCACTGCTGATGATGTGTAGTTATTACTTTACCTGTCTAAGGACTCTTATTTATTGGATCTGGGAGTGATGGGCTAGAGCAGTGGTTCTCAACCACTGTGTCGGGACACATTACTGTGCTACAACACAGCAGTAAGTGTGTCATGGCTGGATTTGGCCGGGGGGGGGGGAGGGGGGGCGGGGGTGCTGGTGATCTAGTGTGTCCTATAGGGTCACAAAATACTGGCAAGCATGTCACGTCCCATAAAAGGTTGAAAACCACTGGGCTAGAGGAATGGTTTTTTTTCAAACACAGTCCAAGGATATGGCTGAATTTCGGGCCATGTAGCCATGATGTAATTTTGTCCATTTTTTTTTGTTAAGGTGCTTGTACTTTTGGACCTGACCTACCAAATAAAATCTGTTTCCCTCACAGAGACTTTAAAAAGGGTTCTCTTTCATTTCCAGTAGAAGCTTTCTTTGAAACACATATTGGAAATATTCTCCAATAATCTAATGGAAAAGTTAAATAGCTGGGTCCAGGAAGCTAGACTGTATTTATGATGTCCAAGGAATTAGCAGTCATTTCCAAGTGTAACATCTTCAGAACCATGGGAAATGGAAAGAAAAAGTATATGTTTTTTGGAAGATGGGTGACTTGTGCCATGATTTGTGGTGTATGGGAAACATTTTTTTTCCTAGTGCTGGTGGCAATATCAGCTAGTATTCAACATCTACCATGCCAAACTCCCACATGTCATACCTCTCCCTAGCAGGAGACCTTGTGTGTGTGGAGCCTGCAACACAGTAGTGGTGGCGAATGCTGGTTGGCAGTCTGCATGGCATATGTGAAGGTGTTTGTAGCATCCTGAGCTATAAGGCAGCCGGCTACCTTCACAGGTGAAAATAATCTTAGAACTTTAGTGTGCTCTGAGGTAAATCTTGATAGATTGAAACCATGTTGCTCCCTTCAATAGCATATTGGCATTTCTTTCGTTAAGGGTAGGACCGCTGTAGAGTGCAGTTGGTTCTGGGTCTACCAAGCATGATATAAAGCAATGGTATATGGAAGGAGTACCACAGCTGAGCATAAAATGATTCCAAGAGGATTTAATGATTTATAGCATCAGATGTAACAGCATTTTACAAGGTAACCTGCTATGATGTGATTTAAACAACTCAGTGTGATGGGTGAAATGTCAAGAGGGAAGTATATATTTTCTGGTCAGCCAGTGCTAATTTATATGCCTACTGTCCCATATCACTTTTTAAAAAAAGAATCAGAGTAGGAGGAAGCTTAAGAGAGAGATCTATTATTCCTGAACAGAGAATGACCGTGTTAGAGATAAATGGCCATAAATTTATTTTTGGCTATCCAGATGTCTCATTTTATATACTCTGGCTAGTTGTGCATAAATGTAACTAGCAGTCAGACTGCATAATTCAAGAATCCTGCTTCAGTACTTCTGGAAACAGACAACATATGGGTACATGACAACTGTCAAATTTCAGAAGAGTACTAGCTGGCCAATAATTGGTGCAGAAGTATGCAATCTGCTCTCAGGAAGAACTTCTGTAAGAGATGTGACCTTTTGTATTTTCAGATGACTACAGGAGTTAAATCTTCATGGTAGGCCATCCCTCAGCAAACACTGAAGGGGTGTTAAAGGCTAATCACAGACTCATTGGCTCTAAGGACTCTGTAATGATCTCCTGCTGATCCTACCAGACTGCTTTGGGCCAGAAGGGCCAAAACTGGGAATACATACCTAAGGAACTCTGGCAGCTTAAAAAAGGGCCTCCCTGTCAACATGGGGGAGTTCTGTGCAGGACCCAGGCTGAGGCAGCCTGGGGTGTGTCTATGCGAAGAAGTTAGTCCTGTTTACATTACAATCAGGAATGCTAACCCTTTAAAAAGGACATGTATAGGCTGTTAAAATATTCTTTTCTCTACAGACTTGTTCCTAGTGTTACATGAAGGCTCTGGTCACTGTATACCACGGGTCACACTCCAGAAAGGAAGAACCACTGATGCAGAACTCACTGAGCAGGTTGGACTAAGTGTGGTGAGTACAAAGGACAGTGGAGCCCAAGTCTAGACAGGAGAACTGCAGACTTCTACCCCAGGAAAGAAAAAGGCGTGAGACTTGACACCTGAAAGAATGCACTCAGTGTAAGAGGGGACTGAGATGCAACAATGCCCCCATGGCCTACATTCATGATAAATTGTTCCACGGCTCTGGATGCTTTATAAAAGTTATCGGCGGCCACATGTAGGGATTCAGTGAGCTGTAGCTGCTACTACAGAGACTGCAGAATGTGTGGGCAGCTGCTTGAGGCTCTGGCTGTGAGGTTCGGACTCCCTCCTCACCACTCCCACCACCTCACATAGGTGCAGACCCCTAAACATAGCTTGTTCACCCAGACTTTGAACAGAGGGCAAGAATTTGGCTCTATGCTTATTCTGGAGAGACAGAGGGGTTCAGTCAAAGATAACTGTTTCGGAAAGGTCACTCATGAGCTTTATCCTAAAGCTCCTAAGCTGTATCCCTGACTCTCAGTTTGTAACACCCTCCCAGCCCTTTTGGCAAGAATTTGCAGGAGTCCTTGCCCCTGGTGGTGTTCTTCCAATCACCCGACCCCACCCACTTTGATTGCATGGAGCTTTTGGAGAGAGTTTTGATCTTGTCACCAGCCAAGTCTGGAAATTCTCTCTTCAGCAAAGAGGCTACTTCCTTTTGTTGCCGTAAGGAAGTGCCCAGGGGGATGTGTTCATGACCTAGCAAGGGACGGGGCTTATTCTGTATGGCCTCCTAAATCTAAATCTAGCTAAATGAGCTATTTCTTATCTTTCTTGCCAAACAAGGGTAAGGAGGAGGGAAATTTAAGAACCCATTACGAAAGGAAGTCAATTTCCCATCTAACCAATGTGTATTAATGCTGGAAACAATGGGAGCCATCAGTAGATTGGGGGAGAGTTCAGGATAGCATAAGTATTCTACAGGATCCATCTTCATGTAGTTCTTCTCCATCATTGGTCTTCTGCTGGCCTGAGTACACTCAGGGAGAGCTCTAACAAGAAAGGTAGCATACCCACTGGAGACTAGTCAGATTCTTTTGGTGTCAGTCTTCTGGTCATGGCTATTTAATATGTATGTAGAGTAAAATTAATAATGGACAGTCAGCCATGCAGAATAGACTTTTCTAAGTTAGCCACTGCAGAACTCTCTTACTTAATAAATTAAATGATTTTTCACTGCAGAAATGTGTTACACCTATAGTACCAGATCATAATATGAAAAAGAACAGCTGATGCTGGTGATACCGTTGGAAGAAAAGACAGAGAATAGCACTCAGCCAGTGCAGTGTGTAGGTTCCCAGAGAAAGCGCATTCTTGGAATGTGTCCCACACTCATGACACCTGCATGTACTTAAATGATTTCCAGCGACTCCCTGCTCACATTTGAGCTTCTGAAAATTCCATGCTTTGTTACAGAAAACAATGGAGTACATATGAACTATTTCATTCTAGCAGATTAAGGCATCGTGGGGGCACATTACATGTGTTTTTAATTAGCACTTGAGTTTCCAACAGTCTCCCAGAATTAGTGAAGGGTTTGAACCAAAACCCTAGATCCAGATTTCACTGAATTTTCATAATAGTTTGAACAAAAAAACAATCTCAGCTCCAAATTCCCCCTAATTGAATTTGAAACTTGGATCTGGATCTGAACTGTTCTGAGGTCACAGTTGGTCCTTTATAGAATGAGATTTGAGCTGTGAATCTCAGTCCTGACGTGGATCCAGATCCAGTGCTGCTGGAACTAGAGGTTAGTAGTAACAACAAATACATAGTTTCTGTCATAAGCACTCCACTATAAAAATTGTTCCAGCATCCCTGCACAGATCTGGAGGTCTGGATTGTGCACATTTTTACATAATATAGAAAAGGTTTTGTGTGACCTTGTTTAGATTCTATTATATTAATTTAGATGGAATAAATTGGCCCCATGAGTCAAAGGTGTTAACATGACCCTGTCACAGCCCAACATTAAACATTTTAAACAGGGTTCGGTAAACAGCCTATTTAATACCATTGCAAACACCATTACAAATCTTTTTAATGATCTATTAAGATACAGAAAAAAGAAAAACAGTTAAAGCATATGAAATGTAAAGTATCAAGTAAGGTTTTCTTTATAATAACATCCCTAGTTACCTTTCCCTTTAGCTGGAGACAGGTTTTAGTTTTCTTCTTATTGATAGACTTTTAGATAGCCATAAGTGCCCTTTTTGGGACAAGAAAAGAAGTTAACTGAAATGGGCTGGAGCTGTTGCTGTGAAAATCTGAACCTGTTTCCTAGGGCAGCTCTACACTTAAAAGCTGCAGCACTTTTGTGACGGTGCTAATATAACCCACATACCTAAAACAGGCTAGCTCTTTAAGAGACCCATTGAGGGTGGGTTACTGTTGCTGGGCAGATTAGCTACCCACAACCAGAAACTACTGGAAAACAGGGAGTGGTAGTATTTTGAGTATGCTCCACAGGGTTCCCTGTTGGTGTGGTCGGACCACATGAGAGCTGCAGACAGCAGGCCAGAACTGCAGTGAGAAGAGCCCATGTGTTCAGTGTTCATGAGAGAACCTGAGCCAGGAGTGAAGAGCAAGATGTTTTTCTCCTTCCTGTGGAGTCTTCTGCAGCAGAGTTTGTGCAGATGCATATGGGACTGAGTGCTGGTTAACCAGTAAGCTGACTGTGAATGGTGCTGGTCCCAGAGGAGAAAGAAAAGCCTGTATGGAATTCTGTTGAAGATTCCTGCAGCCAAAGAAGAAGAGGATAGATCCTTCCTTCCACTCAAGCCTTTGAACTTGAACAAAGACTAGCTGAGAGTTGGGTGAACGCCACCTGGACTTCGGGACTCTTGGGTATCTTTCTTACGGTGTTTCTGTGGGGACTGTTCTGTTTAAATTAATTTTGTTTTCTTAAGATAAGGTATATTAAGTTAGAAGTTAAAAAAATCATTGTTACGGGGGTATTTTAATGTGAGTTGGTAACTCTGAGCAATCTTTGCTGTGAGTCCCTTTGAGACTGGATCCTGGGTCTCGAGCTGCTTTCTCCATAGGGATTGGGGTTTATTTCTGTTAGGCACTGGAGAAGGGCAATTAAATGAATTTTAGCCCACCTGCTGGTTACACTACTATGCCCAGAGAGAGCTTCTCCTGTCAGTGTAGTTAGTCCTCCTCTGCATGGGGAGAAAAGAAGCACTCCCATCAACAGAGCACTGTTTCCATTGGGAGTTAAGTTGGTATAACTGTGTTGCACAGGAATGTCGATTTGTCACACCCCTGAGTGACTTAGTTATACTGATGTATGTTTATCACATAGATCTGACCCTAGAAGACATACAAGTTAAACACAGAAGAGGAAAAGAGCAAAGAACAGAGAATAAAAAAAATGCAGCATCTGTCTCTAGAGTTGACACTTATGTGCAACTTTGCTGTTGAAAAATCACAGGCATGGCACCCAGTCTCTTTAGCCACTCGAAGACCTAGCAATCTGTACCAACGCTGAGCTCTTTAGGGCATTCCCTCCTTCTGGTCACAGCCTTACAGCAGCATTGCAAAAATACAGTTTGGCTGGTTAAACCAGAACCTTGTTACACACATGGAAACAGGAGAGGGAGAAGAAAGAGAAATAAGATGCATAGCTAGTATAGCCTGTCACCATGTGTGTCACAACCCCATAGCTAGGTCCAACTGACCACCATTATCTTCCAAGTAGTATGGCCTAGTGGTCAGGTCAATGTGGCTGCTCTCCCTTCAGCAGTGCTGCATGGCCTAGTGGCCAGAGTGTAGTTGGTCATCACCTAGAGGTGGGTGGCAGCAAGGGTAAGGGGACTGAGGCCCTGCCAACTCCTCCTGGTCCCAGCCCAGACCCTGTCAGAGGCAACTGTATCTGCCATGAGATCAGTGGGGATCCATCTGCAACATGCTGAGCCATTTTCACAACCAAACCAATGTCTAATACCCCAGCTACTGCCTACCCTGTCTTCCAGTGCTATGGTCCATGCGTCTCTGGGGTCTCCTGGAACTCCATCTCTTCTTGGGCTTCCACTGGCAGCCAGGTATCCACCTGGGGCTCGTCACATCCAGCCTCTGTGGAGCCTACCATACACATTCTTCCTCTTTAGCAGTCAGGCCTGAATGAGGTCGGCTGCTCTCTTTTATACCTTGTCCCTAGGCTCAGCAGGTCTCACAGGGATGGAGGGGTGTGGCCTTCTTGGTCCCTAGTATGCTGTTAACCCTATCAGGGCTAGGGCAGGGTAGATGTACACCATCACACACCGTCTTCCTCAAGCTAGACCCCATTGGGGGCTCTTCTCCTCCATCCTCCCCTTGCACTTGCAGTGTATTATTCAAACGGCTATTCAAATGATGTTCTGCACTATTCACCCAGCTTCACTTCACTACGGCTTTACTTTTCTTTTCAAATGCTGGCCACCTAATGTTTGAAAATTCATTTCAAAAGCCTACACAGTCTAGGGCCTATATTAGTAAACACTATAATATTTATTAAACTTTCAGAAGGCAGGTTAGAGGAAAGCCACAGAGCTTCTGTTCCCCACTAAGGATGTAAAAGCCTAACCATTTTTAAAAATGTAATCAGCTGGGCAGCTCTGGCTCGCAGGGAGGCATGTGCAGAGCGGTGGGAGTTGCAGCTGGGCTTGGCTGAGCTCTCTGCCCAGCTACGGCTCTGTGGTGGAGGAGACGCAGCGAGGCAGCTCTCGCTTGGCACTGAGTAGCAGAGCCCAGCACAGCTCCTCCACCAGGTTTGACTGTTCTATTTTTAGAATGTTGAAACTGATTTTTAACAAAAAACCACATTTTTACATCCCTATTCCCCGACGAAGCACTTGGCAATGGCTTATGGAAAGATTTATATCACAGCAGGCATGCTCAGCATCTTTAACTTCTGCTTTAGCATAAGCTGTCCCATGATAAGATTGCAGCCTCTCATTTATATAGCTATTCCCATACTAAATATCTGATATTCCTCCTCTCCACCAACAACTCTTAGACTTTCTCTACTGGCCATCAGTAGGCTTCATTGAGATTTCACACATGGGGTCACTATTATTCTTTTAGACAGAGCTGTCTCCCCGCTGTTGACTTGGTGGTGGACTTTGTCTGGGAATAGATAAAATACTTTCACCAGGAAGCAAGTAGAAGAGAGTCAGACCTATTCAGTGTAAATTATAATAGATATTAGCTAGGGCTGATATTTTTCTTTTAAAAAAATGTTGGAAAAATGACCTTTTTTTAAAAAAAAAACAGGATTTTGGGGGGGGGGGGGGAAGGACATTTTTTAAAGAAAAAATTTCGTTCTTTTCAGCAAGATTAGAGAAGCTCTTTGTCCTCTTTCTTATGCCTCGTTCTTAGGGACAAAATGGAAATAAAAGAGAAAAGGGAGTATATTATACTGCAGTTTCAAACTCTTAAAGTATTCAAGAAGAGTCCTGTCTTCACTTTGCTCCCCTCATATATTCTGGGAGAGCTATGGAGGTCAGAGCTAACATTGTGAGTATGCCAAGAAGGCTCTCAGGGGATTTGAGTTCATAGTTAGACCATTCTTCACTGTCAAGTTGATGATTATTTGCTGCCACAAGCTTATCCAGGTATTACTTGTACAGAAGAGAAGAAAACTAACCAGTACAATATACTGTGGATGAGGGGGAATAGGGATGGTTTGCCTCAGTATATTACTTTGCTTCCCTATGCATAAAAATTACAAAAATAGTGTGAAATGGCTTTATAAATCAGCAACGGTTACTAAGTTGGAAGTTCTCACTGGTTTTAGACATTGCTTACTCCAGCAATTAGTTTGATACCAGTAAACCCCCGATTCTCTAAAGAATCGCCCAACTCAGTTCCC
>ML685786.1:20382273-20439605 GCA_007922175.1 Pelusios castaneus
ACCCAGCAACTCTCCTTGTCCCCCCACCCCTCTCCAAGGCCTCCCTCCAGCCCCTTCCCAGCCCCCTTACCTGGCCGGAGGCTCGGAGGTTGAGGGACAGCCAGCAGAGCCGCTTCTGGGCCAGGCCGCTCCGCCCTGAGTATGCTCTGTCTGAGCGTGCTCAGGGCGGGAGATTTGAATCTCCACAGTCCGGCCAGCAAGACGTGGATTCAGCTGCTGCGCGCGCACAGCTGTG
Source organism: Pelusios castaneus (assembly GCA_007922175.1). Classification (NCBI taxonomy): domain Eukaryota; kingdom Metazoa; phylum Chordata; order Testudines; family Pelomedusidae; genus Pelusios; species Pelusios castaneus. Next base: position 20,382,509 of record ML685786.1, read on the forward strand.
TGCGCGCGCAGCAGCTGCGTCCCCGCCGTGCATATATACAACTCTCGTTTAGTTATATAGATTTCTGTAATTAAGCTGTGGCTTGGCAAATGAAATAGACAAAGATATTTGAACTGGGAAATCAAAGATATCTGAATTGGGAAATTATTTGTATTGCAATAGAACCTAGGAGTTCCACTCATGGACCAGGACTGCATTGCGTGTTGTGTTGGGTGCACTTGTCCCTTTGAGGGCCCCCCTGTTGGAGGCCCCACAGTCCTACCACATTCTGCTCTAAGAAACAGAGTCCTGTGGCACTTTTAAAGACTAACAGATTTATATATCAGATGAGCTTTCGTGGGAGAAAAGGAAATGAGATTTTTCTCCCACGAAAGCTCATGCAATAAATAAATCGGTTAGTCTTTAGAAGTGCCACAGGACTCTTTTTTTCTCTGCACGGCTACCCCTTTGGAACTGCTCTAAGAAAGGAGCAGTGAAGATGGGTCCTCCAGGCCTGGCTAGAGAGGCTGCACAAAATCAGCCAATCAAGGTCCAGCAGGCTCTAATAAAAGGAGCTGAAGTGTCTGGGTAGATTGGTTCCTGGTTAGGACTTCAGGGGTAAAGGAGAAGGCCTCTGTTCTGTCCACCGGTGTTTGATGGGCTGCATTACCTGGCTGAGGGGGAGAGAGAGGACCTGAGACCTGTAACCCAAAGGTAATGGGCGAAAGGAAAGGGGGCAGGTGGGGAGAAATACAGGGAAAATAGCAGTAACCAATTAAGGACAACAAACAAGGAGTCCTGTGGCACTTGTAAAGACTAAAAAATGTATTTATTGCATGAACTTTCATGAGAGAAAATCCCACTTTGTCAGATGCTTGATGCTCCAAATATCTGATGAAGTAGGATTTTCTCCCATGAAAGCTCATGCGATAAATAAATTTGTTAGTCTTTGAAAGTATGACCAGACTCCTTGGTTGTTTTGTGGAACTAGGCTAACAGGGCTGTCCCTTTGGAGCTTGGCAATTAAGGATGGTTTGTATCTGTTGTTTATAATCCCTGAAATGGGACCTGGAATAGTGGGTGGGTCTTGATTCCCACATCAGCCACTGTCAAAGTGGCCTAAGAAGGTGACAAGACTCCTTTACAAAGCAAAGTGAAGGTCTGGAGACCCTAATGAAAAACAACTGTATGGAGAACTCTTTGCTATTCTGGAAAGGGTTTGTCCATTTTAACTGTTGTGGCTGGAGGGCTGAGACACTGAAGACCTGCCTAGTGAGGTCAGGAACCTACAGGGGGTGCCAGGAGCAGGAATGAAGATTGCAGCACCACATCTGCTGCTCACATACAGAGAAGAATTGATTGGGGAAGTAGAAGTGAATGACAACCTGGGCATGAGATGGTAGAGTTCAGGGTCCTGATCAAAGGAAGAAAGGAAAGAAGCAGAACACAGACACTGGACTTCAGAAAAGCAGATTTTGGCTCCATCAGGGAACTGATGGGTAGGATCCCTTGGGAGGCTAATCTGAAGGGGAAAGGTGTCCAAGACAGCTGGCTGTATTTTAAAGAAACCCTATTAAGGGCACAGGAAGATACCATTCCGATGTGCAGAAAGAGCAGCAAATATGGAAGGCACCTGTCGTGGCTTAGCAAAGAGCTCTGCAGTGAGCTGAAACACAACAGGGAAGCTTACAAGAAGTGGAATCTTGGACAGATAACTAGGGAGGCGTATAAAGATATTTTGCTCGGGCCTGCAGGCATAAAATCAGAAAGGCCAAAGGGAAATTGGGGTTGCCCTATTTTCCAAAGATTTTTTTTCTGTAGGTGCAAAAAGGCAGGGGAAATCCCCTCAGGACTGATTCACTAATTATTTTTGTCACCACTGTGATAAGGTGACCCTACATGCAACACTTTCCTACAGCAGGCCATGGCATGTCAAGTGCACCTACATCACTTTCTCCTCAGCCCAGGCATAAAAAGAGAAGCTGCTCTCACTGTCCAATATGAAGTCCCAGTTTTGGGCACTATTTGTTCATGTACTCATTCAAAAATCCGTAATCCCTCAGGGTAAAACCATTCTCTCAATTCCCACAGTAAAACATATCAGAGAGCATCATTTTTTCTGTTCTCTTCTCCAGAGACATTACTTCCAGGTCACCCATCTGTGAGTCCACCAGCACCCTAATTTTGGTTCCTTTCTTCCCTTGTTCCAGGGCCCTACTCTCCTAGTCAGCTACCTGAGAGTGATCAAGCTCATGACTCTTCTAGCTCAACACAGTCCCACCACCCAGCCCTGTTCAGCCCAGTACTAGCTGTTCTGCTCAGGAAGGTTGGTAGGCTAGTTTCTGAACTTGTCTTCTAACCAATTCCTCCCTGCCCTACGGGAGGCCTGAAGATTTTTCCACTTCCTGCTGCAGCCTTGCCTTGTCCAGACAACTCTCATCTGCCCTTTCCTTGCTTCTCCATTTTACACTGGCAGGAAACCCTGCCTCAGAAAATCCTTCTGGCATCTCTCCAGTCCAGGTGTTCTTTCATATGCCTAATTGGCAGGCAGCCGACTAGGCACAGGTGCAAGGGGCTCTGGTCCCTCTTAAAGGGCTAGTGCCACCATCTGACCAGCACAAAAAGAGAGAGAGGCTTTAGTAATCAGGAAGAGCAGGGAAAGAGGCAGGATTAGATTTTGATCACCGGAATGTGAAGTGATAGCCTGACTGATAACTAAACGGCTCAGGAGACATGAGGTCTTGGTGATTAGCTCAGTGCCAGCAATAGAGCTGACCTATTAGACCCTAGAGAGCACGTCAGCCTCTCACTGAATTTTTCTCACTTAGATGTTTCCCATTAGAGCCAAGATTTCTCCTCTTTATGAGGCTGATCGCTGTGCAGGAGAGCAGTGATGGAAAAGAACTTGACCTATGAGCTTAAGACAGCATTTAAATTTGGTCATAAAAATCTTTCAGTCAGAGGACTTAGGAATGAGTTTGGTGATGGTGAATGAGACTCAGTAGGAAATTGCCAGTAATATTAATATCTCTCAGAGTGCTTATGATGCCCGACAACTGGCATGTCCTGCTGCAAGCTAATTCAGTGCAAACATCCAGAACCAAGTAATAATCACCTCTTTGGTTTCCCAGATCTGCGGTCAAATGCAGAACATCATTCCATACCCTCTTCATTGGACACCTCCGTTTCTTTCCAATCTCTCCCATCCATATACTCCCTTTTCCTCCATTATCCACCACAGTCTTGTTCCTTCTGCTGCTTCTTGCCACACACAGTCCTACCCTTCTGTTTAGGGCTGGGAAAGAAAACTACATCTACACTATTTCTATCTCCCTTTATTGCGCACACCATTTCTCTTGCCTTCCCTTTTCCCTTGTAGGTGGTATGAATGGGAATGGGGACCTATGGAGAGGAAGATAGAGGGAGCCCGAATCTACTGATGGAAATAAGCAGCAGGCACAGAGGAAAGATGAGGCTCTTGGCAGGTCTCTATGCAGAGCACAGGTATGCTCCTATTGCATTGGAGGCAGCAGTGTTTGCATGTAAGCAGCCACTAAAGATCAGTGGGAGGCAGGCAAATATAGCATAGTCTTGGGGTGTGATTGAACCCCCTCACCCCGATACTTGTCTAAATGTGTGGTGCCCCATGAAATGCTGGACACTGGGCATATATGGCAGTGTTTTGTTAATGGCAGCATCATGGAAATGGGCAGAATCAGGGGCAAAAAGCCATCTCTGGCCAGGGTTATGACTAGTATCCTATGAGGGGAATAATAATTAAACTGTATTGTAGTAGTTCCCCTAAACCTCATTGTACGTGTGTCTGTACAAACATACTGAGACATAATCCAAAGAGCTTGCAATGTAAATAAATGAATAGATTGTAAAGTCAGAGGGGACCACTGAAATCATCTGGTTTGACTGCCTGTTAATACAGGCTATAGGATTAATAAACAAAACAGACTAAGGATAACAGAGATTAAATATTATACAGATAGGGTACCGAGGCTGTATCTGTCACTCCACAGTCTAGAACCTTAAGGACAATCCTGTCCTTTCTCTCGTAGGCTATCATTATTGCTCTCATTCTAACAGGAGAACCTCAGTAGACCCTATGTTTATAATCAGTGTTCTAGTGCAGCAGTTTTCAGACTATGGGTCGGGACCCAGTACTGGATCGCAGACCCTAAGGTACTGGGCTGTGGTCCCCTGCTGCCACCACCAATGGAATGCTTTGCTGAAAGATGTGACTGTTGGGTTGTGAGCATAAATGATTTTTTTTTTCAATTGGGTCCTGAGAAAAAATGTTTGAAAACTACTCTTCTATTGTATAAAGACTAGTGGGAGAGTATAAGTGGAAACCTTGGCCTAGGCTGGTTTGATTGGTTTTGTTTCCATGCTATTTGTGTCTCTTAAGACTGGCATCAGCGTGCTAAATATGGCTGCAGACATTTTGGGGTCAGTTCTGCCTTTATTATCATGGCATGCATTTCACGAAATGCTGTGTAACTCAACTTTGACTTATACACATATGATATATTTTCTAGTTGGGAAAACAGCTTTTCAAAGCCACAGGTGTTCCATCAGTAAAGAATGGAGGCGGGAGAGGCATAAGAAAAGTTTAAGAAATAAATAGACAGGTTATTCATATTCTCCTCCTCTGTCTTAATCCCTTCCCTTGAAAATAACAAGCAAAAATTAAACCTTCCAAAGTCAGCTTTAACTTGTACTTCAGTAATAGGCACCATTGGAAGCCTATCTTCTCCAGTTTTAATCGATAATGTCCCTACTAAAAACTGAACATTGTACAGGGTATTACATGGAGAAGAAGACATGTTCAGATGTGTGAACTTCTACAGTAGGCTAACGGAGGGCTCCCCAGCATGGAGATAGTGCAACCTTATAGAAATGCTCTGTGTTACTTTGTGGGGTTAGCAGGGGGAAATTTGAAGGAATCCAGCTCACCCTCCCATCTCTGCCCCCTGTACGTCCAGAGAGGGAACCTCATGGTGACGATTCTGCTGAGTTAAGGAAAGTGTTGAAGATGTGGAACCAGTCCTCTCCCTGGTTGCAGATACAGCTTCTGTTCCACACACAAATCCGGAGGAGCCAATCCTTCAAACACTTAAGCACATGTGTCACCATATTTCAGTAGGACCACACACATAAGTAAAGTTATGTACATCCTTAAGTGTTTGGGACCCACTTTTGCACATTTGAAATACTTGACTCACATTTACTTTGAGCACACTTGTCAGTTTCATAATTAAAACTGGCTCTTAGATCTTTCATGTGGCTTTCCCACTTCACCTGTCTTTTTTTTTTTTTTTTTTTTATTATTGCTAATGTATTTCTCTCTGTGTCATTTAGTACCCACAGATAGGTCACGACTCAACTACATGACATTACCAGGCTCTCTTATGCAAAGAGATGATGTGTCAAGCAATAGTGACAACAGCAGCTCCCCTGGGGCAGCTTTTAAAATTTGAGGTATTTATGAGCTCCAGCTTTAACTAAACACAGGTGTTACAGAGTACTGTGACTGAGCAGAATATGTAAAAAAGTCTGACCTGATCCAGAGATTCTTTTGGTTTCCAGCAAACACAGGCTTTACTATCTGCTCTAGATCTCCTATTGAGCAGAGAAATGAGGTAGGGACTCAGGGCTCTAAGAGGTAGTCTAGGAAACAGAATAAATACCTATTTGGAAGGGTGAAAGCCTTCAAGAAAGGAGAGAGCTTTATATCCAGTTATTAAAAAGCACGTTTATATCCAGACCTGCCTCATGTCTGTTTTCCTTCTCTGATGTCTGGCTCATCCTGTCTGATAGCCAGAATTTGTTTGTATTTACTAAAACAAAATTGTGTCCAGTTTTCTTCCTCAATTTTATTAAATAGAAAGTTGATTACTACAATTAAGCACATTGCATAGTAAGCACATTTGCTTTTATTCAACTGTAGGGAATGTAGCTTTGAGGTCTTTTTTTTTTACATGGCTAGTAATTACAGTTTGCGAGCTCGTAGGCAGGAAAAGTGGTCTTGTAAATAAGGTGCTGGAGTAAGACTCGGATGTAGGTACAATTCTTGCCACAAGAATACATGTCTGATCTTAGGAAAGTCAAGGAATATCTTTGTGCCTCCATTCATAACATGGGATGGTAATACTTCCCAACTTCACAGGCCTGTTATGAAGATCCATTCATTTATTTTGGTGAGTTTCTCAGTTACCACAATGATACAAGTCATCTACATATCTAAATAACTGAGATCCTGCATTTTAGCTACTAGATTGGATTAGTGCAGTGCTCTCTACATATGGCCACGCAAAGACACTACAGCCTTATTTTGCATTAACCACAGGGAATATTAGACTAATCCTTGGCCTCCTGAAGTGACTTACTATTGACTTCTTGTTGCATTTTCATGTGTTTAGTTTGTAAAGCCCTAGCTGATTTGAGTCCTTGCTATCTGAGGGGCTGTCTCTGTGCCTTGGAGCTGCCATGGTAGCTGAAGTCTTCTGTTGCTCAAGGTGATAAATTCCATCCAAGATCATGTTTCTACAAGGAGATTTGATAACAGTAATATAAATGGAGATAATGTGATGAAATAGGACAGGACACAGTGAAGGCTGTTGGCTTGTGTTGGTGAAGCAATTGCAATTTTCATTAAAAATGTAGACAGGGATGGCTCCAGGATTATTAAAACTTGGGCACTCGGGATGTACCTTGTCTATTCCTTAATACAATTTACTGAGGATGATGGATTGGATATTAGGAAAAACTCTCTCACTAGGAGGGTGGTGAAGCACTGGAATGGGTTACCTAGGGAGGTGGTGGAATCTCCATCTTTGGAGCTATTTAAGGTCTGGTTAGACAAAACCATGGCTGGGATGATTTAGTGGGAGTGGTCCTGCTTTTAGCAGGGGGTTGGACTAGATGACCTCATGAGATCCCTTCCAGCCCTAAGATTCTATGATTGTATTTACAGAAATTAAGAATTTTAAGGATGTTCATAAAAGACAGCAGGAGTAGAATCTAAATTTCATTGACTAGATCTATTTTTTAATATCTTAAGTGCCTATCATTTTACTAGTTGGGTTATATTAAAACCAGGAATGAGTTTGAAGAGATACTCCCATCACTAGACTGAGAAGATATTTATACAATTATAGTCTAACTATGGTGCCTTTCCAGGCATTTCATGACCCATTAGGAAGAATTATAATGAGTCTTAAATGATAATGCGCCACTAATCTTCCAGAAATCTCGCACAGTGAGGTAGTTGTGTTGCATTAGTTACTGCAATCATAAGCTAACATTGGAGAATCATGGTTCTGTTTTAGATGGCATCCTTGGGACTTACAGTACAAATGCTATGTTTATTCTCAATGGTAAGAGCATACAATCTGAGATACTGTTGACAATGAAGATATGGCAGTGCTTACATTGCCTCTATAAGACGAGAGAGGTGTTCTGACACCTGGAGAACTGGGATCTTTCAATGAATTAGAAATATGTATAGAAATAAGAGGGAGAAGAAGTCCTAGGATCTGTTTGGGCACAGAAAGACCCAGAAAATAAAATCATTGTTGATGAAGATTCCTATAGCTGTGTGCAATAACTGCCAGCTACGAAATTCAAAAAGACCATTGAGAAAATGCATTGGCTGGAAAACCCTGTCCCAGAGAAATACTTTAGGGCTCCTCTAACAGAGCTTTTTTGTATTCACTCCATCAGAGAACAATGTGTGCCATCCCCTGTAGGCCATAGAAAGACCAGGAGTTCCACTCTAAAATTAAGGAATTCCCCAGAATCCACTGGGCAGTATTAGCTTTAGGATCCTAACCTCAAGTGTTTGTCAGCCAGTGTAGCTCACTTGGAGCCATATTGATGGGTTTCTCTATCATGCTACTGGCATTGGTTCCTTTAGGGGGAGTCTCCCTGCTATGTAAGGGCCACTGAAGGGTTCATATATCTGCCAGCTGAATTAAATCTCCATTTCTAGGAAACTCCATGGCTGCACGTCCCCTCCCCAGCCATGGATCCCTGACTTCTTAGCAGGAGTCTGCAAGATCCTGGCTGGTGTGAGAGGATAATGCCAGGGGCCATCTCACACCACACATGAGAGAGGGGACCTCAGCAGTCCTTATAGTGACTAGACAATCACACTCATTGGCCCTAATAGCTTGAAAATCCCTAAACATGGTGAAGACCCAGAGTTTAACTATTTAAAAGAATTTTAGAGAAGTTCTGGGGCTTTTTGTAGGATTTGTATATTTGCATACGAAATGAAAGTATGAAAGTAATGCAAAACCATATTTGACCTCAGATAAGCATGTTTTCAAGCACTAGATGAAGGTCCACTCATGAAGGGAATCCTGTTTATCTTTGTTTCTGTTGGATTCAGAACTTTTATGGTTTTCCACTAATAAAGGAGCAATTTTTTTCATGTCAAACAGATCCTGCTATTTCTATCTGTGGCAAGCCTGAAGCTGTCACATCTCTCTTATAAGTGTGAATTCCATGATTTTAAGTACCAAACTTTCTCCCACTTCTCTGTGCAAATTCAATGGGAAAAGTCCACCGCTTTTTGGAGTGTCGTCAACTTAACAACTGTTTTCTTGCAGAACCTACTACTTACAGTCCATTTGAAACCACTTCAGCTCTTGAAACTTAATGAGAGGCAGCACTGCCTCAGTTGATAAGACCTGGAAACGTGATTCTTGGGTTCTGTTTCTAGCTCTATCACAGAACTGCTTTAGGACCATGGCTTAATGTCATTTCACCTCTCTGTGCCACTGTGGAACATGATGCTTATGTCCTTTGCAAAGCACTCTGAGTTCTTAAAGTTGTCTAAGAGCTAAATATTAAGTCTTGCACTGAATGCATACCAGAGAGGAACCTGTAGTCTAATCTTTGTAACTGAAACTTTGGACAAGTTTTTAATATTAAAATATTGGTTTGTCTTAATGTATTGTAGATGTTTAATCCAACTCATATTTATCTATTTTTATTGCTGACTGTTATGCTCAGCCTTGCAGAATGTCTTTACAATAGGGGCCTGCAATTTGAACACAGCTATTTTAGAGAAGTGAGAAGCTATTTTAGACAAGTGTAGTATTTCCTGTTTCAGATTTCTGTATTTTTTTCCTCTATGGATCAAATTCAGAATCTTTATTTTCAGGGATGTTGCCAAGTTTGCTCTTCCCTGTTTTGACCTTGTCTTGGCCCGCTAATAACTTTACTGAAGGGCTCACTCCTGGAGATGGTATATACTCTAGTGCGTGTTGTAAACATGGCAAACTGTTGCATCACAGTAGACAAGGAAAGGTTTAACATCAGGGCAAATCTCTACCTTACAAAAAGTGCTATGGGATTGCCAGCATCCAAGCAGAGGAGTCAAGATCACTGATTTCAAACTTATCAGCTGACAGATGGCCACCATACAGCGCATTGTACTCATCTCTACCTGACTTAGAAGGATAAAAGCTGAGGGGCTGGTTCCAGGGTATGAATCTGTGTAGTTCCAAGGAAGTTTTTTTTGGGGGGTGGGGGGAGGAGGGGGTGGAATCCTAACCCCACTGAAGCCCATGGGGAGTTTTGCCATTGTTTTCAATGGGGTCAGAATTCTTCAAATTGTGCGTTTCAAACCTGAGGCCTCAGATGCTCATATTTCTTGCATCACTTCAATGTTGTCTTAAACTTTTCACTTGATTCTTCATGCAGGGAAGGTGAAATATTTTGATAGGTTCTGAGTAACCTGGTAAGTTTTCCATTTTCACTTTCCCACCCTACCACTCTGAGTTGCCCCCTGTGACTTGGTGAGTCTGGCTTCAGCTGAAGATTGTGTGGATGGGGATCCCTTCCAGAGCCCATCAGCACCCTTTAAATCAGCCACCATTGAGGTTAACTTGTCAAAGCATCATGCCGCTTCTGTCCTCATCCAGGATTTGCCTCCACAGCACTCCCTTCCAGTCTAGGGACAAGGCCCTGAAAGAACCCTAATGGAATGTATAATTAGTTTCAAATGTATTAAATCATCCTCAACATTGCACCATCAATCAAACAGTGATAAACAACTCTACCTTGAGCAGTGAGCAGATGCCATGAAGATGGATGGGTAGACATAGCTTTGAATGCATGGCTGATGTGGGAATCTGCTGGGGGAGAAAGAATCATGGGTTACAAAGTTGGTGGTGTTTATGGCAACATCAATCCTGGTATAACATTGACAGACATTCTGCTTTTAAAAGGTTAATTCTGGAATAATGTTCACAAACCAGTAATTGCTTTACATCAAATATCTTCTCATGATTGTAGGGAGAAACAGCTGAAACCCTTGTTAGATCTTAAACAAAATCTGTCTTTATAAATGTTCCTATTGAGACTGTCTCACATAGCGAGATCTGATTGAGCTATGTCAAATGCACAAGGACTGGCTGATTAGAGATTACAGATTTCTGCTGATGAAGAAACCTTTGAAAGGGGAAACTACTCTACTCTGAGCTAACAACTTTGATTATATGGATCCTCGATCTCTCTGCTGTGCCAGCAGAGTACAAACAGTGGGTATTAAAGTGCAACGAAATTAGTAAGCAGTCATTTTAAGCAAAGGTATAATAATTATTGCATATCACAGGACTCAGAATATACCTTTATTTCTTTGTTGTTCTGTCCCCCCTCCCACTTTGTCTCCAAAAACATCACAGATCAAGCAAAGCAGGTGATTTTCTGCAGCAAAAAAATGTATGAGTGGGCAAGGAGCCAGATACCTGAGAAGCAAGAGAGTATTGAGACACTACATGAATCAGCCTGTGGTATCAAGGAATAATGCTGGATTTCTTGATCTTTTTGCTTTCATTCTTTGCTATAAATAATGGCAGAGGTTTTTTTTAGCATGAAACTAATAGTGATAACATGATACCCCCAAAGCTATTAAGATCAGATGAACTGATTAATCAGCATCCTGGGTACTTATTGTAAAATAGAGTTGACTTTAAACACAGATTTTCCTTTAAAAAAGGAAGAAATTCATTGTTCCTCATTTCAGTATAAATGTGTTGCTGAAAAAGAGTTAATGAACTGAACACTTCCTATTTGAAGAGATTTTGTCAGTTTGCAAAAGAGAAAATAGAAACAATTTATGGAGCATATTCCATGTGTGTGCATATATATAAAACTGGACCTTTATAGTAAGCAGGAAAAAAGGGAGTTGGGACATGTTTATATATTCGTAGTTGTTACGTAGTGTAGACAAAATAGGAAATATTTAATGACATCTGGGTTATATTTAGATCTAAATATTCACTGCAGTTCAGCTATTAACTGTTTGTTTATTTTTTTAAAGCTTGGAGATACAATTCCTCTTCAATATGCATTTCATAACAATACAATGATAAGACAAGAAGCAACAGGCTTAAATTACAGCAAGGGAGATTTCGATTGGACATTAAGAAAAAATTCCTAACTGTCAGGGTAATTAACCACTGGACTAAGTTGCCTAGACAGGTTGTAGAATCTCCATCATTGGAAGTTTTTAAGAGCAGGTTAGACAAACACCTCTCAGGGTGGTTTAAGATGGTACTTGGTCCTGCCATGAGTACCGGAGTCTGGACTTGATGACCTCTCATGACTCTTCCAGTTTCTGTGATTCTAATGCATCTACTGACTGAAATATATCTGAGAAGAATCTTTCCTGTTCTGTACAAAATTCTAAACAACTGTATAGAAAACGTAAGCACTGTTTATTATACTACTAACCTTCTTGTGATTTGTTACAATATACTAAGTGATTTGAATATTAATAGGATCATATTAATGTTAACCAAATGAAAAGCATTATGAATATAAAATATTCCTTACTGTTTCAGCTAACCATTATTTTGCTTTTTCAGATAGAGCATTCTATATCTTATAGTGTAAGAGAGATTATATCACAGAGCTAGAAAGACGAGACAAATTGAGAAATTTACACAATATTTATAATATCTAACAAATCCCAGCAGGTGAAGTTTAGTGTGGATCAATAGAGAAGCGGCTTCTACCATGTCCAGTAATTGGAATAGTGATCAAACAGTAGAGTGGAAGTGAGATCAGTCATAAACTGCATTCCCATGTTTTTGACTAATCGGGCCAGATATCTTGGAAAATCTGTGTACAGTGTGCACGTTAACATTTATTAAGAGGCAATATTCCTCATTTGTCCTGGTTGATTAACTAACCTGGTGCATGAGAGAGACTGAAAGAAGAGAAGGTCTTGAAAGTTGTGTCCTGGTGTGAGGGAAATAGGAATCCTCTAAATCATCTGCACATAATGCTGAGTTGAGACCTCATCCAAAGTCAATGAAAAGACCTACACCAGCTTCAGTGAATTAGGACCTCAAGCTGCACTCTTTGGAGGTACTGAGCTCCTTCATCTCCCATTGATTTTAGAAAGAATGGAGTGTGCTCATAGGAAAGGAACCTTAACTCAAAGGCCTCTGTAATAAAAGTGAAGATCTTTAATAGCTGGATCATACTAAATAGCAATAGACAAAGGTTCACCACTACAAAAGCATGTAGGGAGAGAATTACCATTGGCTACTTGAGGAAAGGGTGGTTGACGAACGGGTGCCATTGTTTGACACTTGATGATGGATTCTTGTGCTTTGCTGATATTAAAAGTAAAATTTAGCATCAACTTCAAACAATCTTAATAGGGGCTATACAAAGTCCAGTCCATTTTATCAAATGCTTTCTTAGCATCTAAAGCTCATGCTTCCACAGTAGCTTTCACGTGCTTGTTTGCAAAAGGAGAATGTCGTAGAAGAACACCAAATGATTAGCAATAAGTCCTCCCTGACTTTTGATTGTTATGTTGGAAAACTCTTCCCAATATCTTTGATGTATTGTAATTATGGAAATTAGCCTTTGATTGCTATTATATGCTGTATCCTTGCCTGGCTTTTCTAATAAGACTATCAGTCTCCATAAAAGAAGTGTATGGAAGTTTAATATATATCAGCACATCATATTGGATTTTCAATTTAGGGGCTAAATTGGAGGGGGGAATCGGTAAAAACTCCATAAAATTCAGCTTGGAAACTGTCTGGACTTGGAACTGTTTGAGGCTTCAATTCTTTAATGGCTATTTTTATTCCTTTTTATATTAATAGGCAGTTCAAGGTCATCTTGGAGAGAACTGGCTGTAGCTGCTGTAGGAAAAGCATACAGGGAGCAAAAGGAAGTATTGCTGGAGGTACTGTGTATTTATCTTGGTGTAACTGGGGGGGGAGCATTTGGCTTATAAAGCTTAATATTAAATAAAGTGCAGATTTGCAAAGTCAGAAGCATAGCGTTGTATTCAAAACTGCATGCACAATTTAACTGTATATTTTAGGTACTTGAATGACCCTATTGCCATCACATCTGAGCACCTCTCAATCCTAAATGCATTTATCCCGAAGAGGCATGGCCAGGAAGGACAGTGCTGTTATCCCCATTGTGCAGATGAGGACTTTGTACATTGAGTATCTTGCCTACGCACTTGCAGGAAGAGCTGGGAATCAAACCAAGGTTTCCCAAGTCCCAACCTACTGCCTCAAACACTGGACCATCCATGTGCACATGTGCACTAGCAGCATATTTTTGTAGCTGGCCATTTCCACATTCAACTACCCAATATGTGACTAGAGTTTTATTACGTGTGCAAATTAGGTGTGAAATACTATGGATGACTCAGCTTCTGTCTCTGAAAATCTTATGCTATTTGTCTGAGGAAAAAAATCTCTCATAATGGTTCTACTCATCCAGGTTTGTGCAATTGCTAATAAGGTGCAGACTGGCCATTTATATTTTGAGGACACTCAGGGAGGTAATCAGTTCTGGAGCCCTTGGGAGTGGAATATGGTTATTGTATTGCATGGTCAAGCCCTATGAAATGGAATTAGATTAAGCTCCTTGGGGCAGTGTGATGTGGTGAACTCATCATCTTCCCACTATCTCAAGGACCTTGTAGATGGTAGCCCTTGCTCCATACTTTTCCCTGGGCTACTTCCTTGTGGTCCCAGCACCCTCCTTCGCCCTTGTTTCAGGGCCTCAGCCTGCAAGTCTCCATTGCCAGCCAGAGGCTGGCTTTAGCTCCCCTGGTCCCTTCCCGCAGCACTGCTCTGTCCAGGGCTCTAGCTGCCCTCAGGCAGCCAGGTTTTCCTCCTCAAGCTCCAGAGTGTGAATGCCCTTCTTATTATACAGGACTGCCTGGCTGCTTCTCACAGTTCCCTTCCTATTGTCATTTTTTTGTGCAGCCTCCCAAAGGCTCTATGTACCCCTTATCAAGCAGTGTGGTGCAGATGCCCCATCACAGTCAGAGACCATCCTTTTATCTTAGTTTTTTACAGCACCGGGCACAATAGGGTTCTGCTCCATGACTGGGGTTCCTAGGTGCTGCGCAATACAAATAAATAACACTAGCTTCTTTCACACGTGACATCCATAGTTATCACTGATGACCTGGGCTCAATTCAGACCAGTGACCTAGAACTGCAAGACCTTCATAACCCATTTCCAACTCCCTGATAAATCTGGGACAAATTTTTGATCAAAGTGAATCTTTTTCTGAAAATCCACGACCTGGTTCTCTGTCTGGCCAACGGCACTACTTCGGGTAGCAATCGGGAACACTGATTGCAAGGGGGGAGAATTATAAAGCCCCACTCCCAGAAAATTCACCACTTCAACTTGTAATGAGTTCATCTTGCAACTCTTTGCAGCACTGTTTCACAGATTTCAATTTCCCCTTTATGTTCTTTAACTCTATTATCTCTTATATGCTAAGGGCTGCTGTGTTGTACATCTAGTGGACTAACCTGAAGCTAAAGCTGCCCTTTGTTTTATATTGAACCAGTGTTTCTTTGCTCTAATTACATCACAGAACAAATAAATGTTTTCCTCTTTTTTATATATCTCAGCTGATTTGGTAGGTACCAGATCTATCACTTAAGAATGGCCAGATAATAGCCATCAAGTCTGTCCCTATGATAAATGTCATACTGACTTTACATTAACAAACCCTTTTAAGAGTTTTCTCTGAAGCACAATATTTTTACACCCCACCATTTAGCCGACTACTATGGCTATAGTCCAATCTACTTAGCTGTCTAGACTTGAGGTATATCACCGTACATCCTTCAAAGGTCATTTGTGTCAGCCAAGTTGTCTTTTATCTTCATTTCTGGGTTACAGCTGAATTTGGAGGGGTAAGGGTTAGGGTTTTTTCAGTTCAAAGATCCCATCTATAGAGCTACATTTTCTGGAATCCCCCTGAGCGATCTTCAAAGAGAAATGTGACTGATGCAAAGTTTGATGTAGAACATTTGAGTCAAGCCATCCATGACCATTTAGCTTTTTTAAAAAAAATCTTTTTGGTTATTTCTCTTGATGCTTTTTCTACTTGTCATTTGTTTCTGCAGTATTGACAATGTGTTTTCTATCTGGAAATGGACATATCAGAAATAAATCATGCCATGGTGCTGCGTGATTCAGAGTTGACTTGCATGCAGATTCAGTCTCTCTGAATGTTACGTGGACAGCAATCCACTCCAAACCACACTCTCCTGAGTTCTCAAATATTAGTAGACAAATAAAACACAAAGTTTCCACTACATAGAGAAGTATGCCAGCTAACCACGTCACTATAATCAAAGTTGGAAACATATTTACAACAACTCAGATCACCAAAACAAATGAGGAGTCTGGTGGCACTTTAAAGACTAACACATTTATTTAGTCTTAAAGGTGCCATAGAACTACTCGTTTGTTTTGCTGAAACAGATTAGTATGGCTATGCCCCTGGATCAGATCACCAAAGAGACTCTATGTATTTAAAAAAAAAAAAAAAGAACAGAAAAGAAAGACAAGTACATGAAAATAAGTAAGATTGCAAGAGGAATGGTCATTGCCAGTTGTGGAGGTGCCAGGTTGTACAGTCAGTGTGCTTATTCTTTTGACTTCTCCTGAATAGTCCAGATTGTGTATAGTTTGGTAGGAATGGGACTGAGTAGCATATGCCTCAACTTTCAGTGACAGAGGGTGAGATCCTCACTATCTCTCAGGCCCTTTCATTCTATGTAAAGAGTCCATATAATGTAAAGTTGTCTATCTCTGTCCAGTAGAGGATTCCTTTGGTGCAGAAACTGTGGATGACAACCAAAAAGCAATCTGAGGACACCCTTTCCTCATTATACTCCTTGGCAAATGTTCTAGTTGTAGAAAATTTAAACAGATTTTTTTTTTTTAAAAAAAAATGCATTTTTATATCCCTAAGGAAGGGCCCAAAAAGGTAACCATTCCTGAGGGAGAAGCTTTTATTTTGGAATAAAGAGCTACTTCTGTGGAGTGTCCTGTAAGTAAGATGGCAGATGTGGGCTGAATTCAGGAAATGCAAGTTACTTCTGGAATGAATATCTAAGTGATATTGAAAGCTCAACTTCTAAGTGAGTGCTTTTTTCTTTAACTAACCCCTGTGGAAATCCTAGCTGAAAATTTTCTTCTGGTTCTAGATGGCAGCTGTCTCAGAACATGGCAGTGGATCTGTGTGATTTCCAGAACTACTGATCCTTGTGATGGAGTTTACAGGCCCCATGCTAAGCCAAAGGAGTACAATAAATGAGAGAAATACAATGTGGAAAGTCATACTCACAGATTTTTAAGGCCCATAAGGGCATTTATGATCACCTTATCTGACCTCTTGCAGAACAGTGCCTGTATGATTTCACTCAGTAATTCCTTTTCCTCAAGCTAGAGCATATCATCTAGAAAGACATGCAGTCTTGATTTAGAGATTTCAAGTGCCAGGGAAACCCCTATATCACTCAGTAAATTGTTCCAATGGCTAATTATCTTCATAGTTTAAAATGTGCATTTTATTTCTAGTCTGTCCTGTTTCAGCTTCTAGTTCTTGGATCTCTTTATACCTTTGTCTGCAAGATTAAAAAGTGCTTCTTCCCATCAGCCACATATAAATCATGATCAAGTCACATCTTAAACTTCAGTTTGTAGGTTACACTGTAAGGGTAGGTTTGGTAGGACTAATGTCTGAGACAGATTTAACAACCTTTTTTCCCTGTTACTTGGCTTAGAACCGTGTAATAGCATTTTGGGCTTCAGGAGAATACAAATTCTCATTGTGTCCCATTGCGTTCTCTCTCTCTCCTGATAGGACCCAGCTTCCACATGCCTAACTGCTGTGCACATTGTCCTCTAAGGCAGAGCTCTCTTGTTTCCATTCTGCATGTCTCTCACCTTTTCTTCAACAGTGATGTTTCCAATTGCATCAGCATGGCTTCTGGGTGCGTATGAATACATTAGTTCTGAAATTGTCAAATCAGGCCAATTTTTAACATTTCCATATTTTCTTCCATCCCTTCCAGTTACCAGTAGATAAAGACACTTACACACCATCTACTGAAATATATTTTATATCAGTGTGGTATGGATTTGTCTCATTGGTGACACATAGGGCACAGCAAGGCATTGCATATTTTTACTATATTTGTCATGCTCTCATACACTTGAAACGTATCTCTTTGTAATGGAAAAAAGAAGCTGAGCAGGGCTGGTGGCTCTTCACCTGTGACTATTATCCCCATTGATTGGACTATTCATTAAGAATTATTCAGTTTTCATCAGGATTGCTATTTCTGCAGCCCAGCCATCAATATAGCCCATAATTTTAAGGATCCCATCAGCTTTTCAGGTTAAGTTTTTGTTCTATGTTGGAGCATTTGCTGTGTGTTAAAATGCAACATTTTACCATGTTTAAAACAGGACTAGGTCGGCTAGGACTAAGAATGCTTTTGATGGAGCCATTTTTATGTAAAACAATGAGTAGACTGACTTTTTGACATGACGATTATTTCTGCATGGGGCAACTCTGTGACTATAAAGAACAGTACCTACATTCCAAAGGGGTAGCCGTGTTAGTCTATTGTAGAAAGACAACAGAGTCCTGTGGCACTTTTAAAGACTAACAGAGACTAACTACCTACATTGTTACACTTCCATCCTCTCTGCTTTGAGTTCACTATAGATGGAATTATTTGGGCTTTAAAAAGTGAAAGCTGGGACACTTTCTGACAATGAAGTCTGTGGATGCAAAAGGTCACTTGTAAACTCTATCTGGTGTGATCTATTGTAGTTATCAATGATGAAGTATTTTAATTTTGTTCTGTTTGTACACCACCTAGCACAATAGGGTTCTGGCGTATGGCTCAGGCTCATATGTGCTAAGGTAATACAAATTACTGTAGACATGTGAAGTGAACCAATAACCAACAGGAAACCAAAGGCTGGCTTCAGCCATAGGATTTGCCATAGAAGATTAGACTATTAGTTTATCAAAGGTTTATCTGGCGGTGGGCAGTACCTGATGTTTAAATGAACGATGAGCCCCACCTACCATGAAGCAGTTGTATAATAGTGTACAAAAAAGTCTTTTGTGTCCATGGTGGTTTTAACCCTTTAATTTGTTTTTGCTTCATAACTGTTCCCACAGGCAACCTTATCAAAAGATATGAATTCATTAAAGAAACTATCTGCTCTCATTTATAATCAAGGGCCTTCTTCAATCAAATGTGATACTTTGGCAGTTTGTCTGTGTAGTAATTTAACGTCAATGGTATCAGAGCCTAGATACAATTCAGATTCAGCTTTAAAAAGAGGTAGTTAAGCCTCAGTATTTCACTAACTAGGACAAGCAGCCAAATGATGAGGACACAATGGATGCATTTAAGCAGCAGGTGGTAACTTTATTTATTATAACTTAGGGAGGGCCCATCCCCAGACCTCATGTATCAGGCATTTAATTGGTTCCACTGTGATCATGACGGGGTGCACTCACCTCTCGTGAGTGTCTCCTGTTGACCAGGTGCAATCCTATTCTTTCCTTTTTCTGGTGCCCCTTATAGATTGTTGTCTTCATCAGGTTGGTCTTCCATGGCTCAGCCCTCCAACTAAGTCAGAATTGATGAATGAACCCCTCCCAAGAGAAAAGTTCAACATAAGACCTGCCTTTACAAGGGTTTACAGCACATTCTCTGAGCCCTTTAAATCTAGTCCCTTTCTCAAATCTTACATGATAAGTCCAACTGGAACTGTCAGACTTTCCTCACCAGGGTCTTCAGCCCTGCCTTTCACTTGGGCTTTTCAACAGAGCCTTTTCCTTCTTGGGACTTAGATGATTTCCACAGTAGCTGGAGTGTGAACTCTGGCTTGCCTACTCCTCTAGGTCCCAATACAGGGATTCTGTAAACAGCAGCCACATAGAGCGTCCCTTAATAGTTGCTGCTGCTACTACTGCTGCCTTCTCTTGGTTGTGTCCCACTCAGTCCCATCACTTTCACCCATCACTGTTGTTTATGGTCATGGGGTTCTCTCCATCCATTCTCTGTTTTCACATTCTTCCTGTCTGTGGATCTTTGCTATCTTCCAACCTTTCCTCACCCTTCTGGTCTCAGCCAGGAACTGACCAGTGCAGACCTTGGACTGGAAGTGGATGTCTGAAGTGACCCTGTTTCATCAGCAGCAGCTGTTCCACATGTCCCTTGCCTTCCTCCCCTGTGAGCAATGTACATCCCCCAAAGAGTGAAGGGTTCCTAGAGCCCCTACCGTCCCTTGGCATGCTGCATCTCCTGGGTGCAGAAGCCATCTCAATTCTTTCTTGTCCGGGCATCCTCAAGATGGGAACTGAAAATAACCCAAGTGCTTGTTCTGTTCCTCTGCTTATTCCGTCATTGCCCATGTTTTCTTGCTCAGACATGGTTGAATAAGAATTGGTTCCTTGCAAAGAGTAAAAGGTTTTTGAAAAACATGGGTTTCTTTTAAATAGGCTGGGGGTGGTAGTAGGGAACATACAGCAGCCAATCAAGTGGCCTTATTACCCTTTGCCTAGCCAATGGCCAAAAGAACTAAATTGGAGAGACTTGAGAAGGGCAGTTCTCTCTCTCCTCCTCTCCCCCCCCCCCTTCCCGCCAATGCATATGTTTTGGGCTTCTATAGCCTTCCTTGATGTCTGAAGATCCTCCCCAGCTAAGGGGGCATTTCTATACTCAGATGTGAAACCCTGGTTCATAGTGACCTAAAAACTGTTCCATCAATGTTCTCTCGGCAGCTTCCCTTATCAAAGAAAATGAGAGACACCAGAGAAAATGTTAATATCCAAGGACAGTTTTTTTAAGAAAGACCCTAACCATGATATATTTAAGGGTCGTTTGCCATTTATCCTCCAGAAGGAATTTGTCACTAGCTGTGCCAAAGTATCATTATTTCATTTAATTAACAATGCAAGATGTGCATCTACTAACCTATTCTTCTGCAGCTGTAAATCCTATGGATAACTGCTTGTAATTTGTCTGGAATGGGATTTTCAAAAGCACAGTAAGGAATTTAGACAATGACAGTTAGGTACCTAATTTCTGTAAGTCAAGTTGACAGTTCCACCTCTGCTCACTAATGTGAACTTGGCCTTGAGGGTGAATGCATATATTCTGCAAATGGCTTTATTGAACCTCTCCTGCAGGGGACAATCATTTCCAATTGGCTTTACTAACTTCAACAGCCCTGATCTAAGCAGATGCAGGTTCCACTGAATTCTAAGACCATTTGTCCACTTGAGCCAGCATTAGAGCTGAGTGAAAAATGGAATCTCTGTACTGTGAGAAATGCCAGCATTTGTTTTCACCCCAAATTGAGACACAAATTTGGTATATCGCATGTCACGGGGTAGGGGTGGGGGATGAAATATATGAAAAAAATATTTGGAAATGGCAATGGGTGTAATAGTGGACCACATGCTGAATATGAGTCAGCAGTATAATACTGTTGCAAAAAAAGCAAACGCCATTCTGGGGTATATTAACAGGAGTATTGTGAGTAAGACATGAGAAGTGATTCTTCCACTTTACCCTGCATTGATTAGGACTCAACTTGAGTACTGTGTCCAGTTTTGGGCGCCTCATTTCAAAAAGGATGTGGAGAAACTGGAGAAAGTCCAGAGAAGGGCAACAAAAATGATTAGAGGTCTGAAACATTTGACCTATGAGGGAAGATTGAAAGAGCTGGGTTTGTTTAGTTTAGAAAAAAGGAGACTGAGATATGATAACAGTTTTCAAATACCTAAAAGATTGTTTGAGGAAGAAGGAGAAGAATTGTTGTTCTTAATCACAGATGATAGGACCAAAAGCAATGGATTTAAATTACAGCAAGGAAGGTTCAGCCTAGACATTAGGAAAATATTCCTAACTGTCAGAGTGATTAAACACTGGAATAAGTTGCCTTGGCAGGTTGTGGAATCTCCTACATTGACTAGGGATTCCCCCTCATAGGAGAGGAAGGGAGTCCAAGCTATGGATCCCATGTGGCAATGCAATTTTATATTGAACTGACTTAAAAGAAAATATTTAATTTATATCTTTCTGATTGCTGAAATTTTAAAAAAAGTTAAATTTTCCCACAGAGAACTTCAATTTTTTGGAAACTCCATTTTCTGTCAAAAATCATTCTGTTGACTCTAGCCAGTTTTGACCCTATGTCTTAGTCACTACTGAATTTATTTCAGGGTTAATGCACATCAGCAATACTGTACCATTGAAGAACCTAGCTCTGCTCTGGCGAGAACCTGCAAATTAAAGAAGTAACTTCATTTTATAACATCATATGACCTGGATTTTGTTTCTACAAAAATTTCTCAGGTAGTGAAGCATTCACACCTCAACTCATTGTGTCAAGGAAAAGTGTTGTTCTGCAAATGGGACAGATCTTTAAATCTCGCAAAAAAAAAAAATCCAGGGAATCATAGTCAATTCAATTAATCATTTGTCTCCTAATTAAAGGCGGGATAACATCATCATTTTGCATTAGTTGACTGGATTAGGAAGAGCTGGAAGAAGAAAAGTTAATTTATGTTATAAAACTTCAAGTAGCTTTTTAAAGGCTCTATGCAAACTTCTTTCATTAGTAGAAATAAGCCAGCTGGAAAATACCTCCTACTCACTATTGTCAGCAGTGCTCAAACACTCCTATGGGTCTAGTCTTTCCTAGACATCATGGCTGTATTAGTTACATGTGTACTTCAGAAATAGGCTTCTACTTTTAAGGAACCCATGATAATTCTCTTCTTACTTTTTTTTGTAGATAACATTGTTTGTAATGTTCATTTTTAAATGACAGAGAACGCGAGACCAGGAAGGTTTCCTTGATGTTGAGGTTCTCTTTGAATTATATTTAGAATTATTTCAAGTCTTCTTTTCATGCTAATTACAAGTAAAATTCATTCATTCCAATAAGGAATTATCATAGTTCAAACCGAATGTCTGACTTTTAAATATCCACCTACCATTACAGCAATGCAAGTAGATTGACCAAGCTCGTTCCATTCTACAGTCAGTGCAAATGCCATAGCAGATGCTGATTTTGGGGCCAACAGCTTCTTCATTCATAAAGCTTTTTAAGGCTGGTTGACAAAGCCTTGGCTGGGATTATTTAATTGGGGTTGGTTCTGCTTTGAAAAGGGATTGAACTAGTTGACCTCCTGAGGTCCCTTCCATTCCTAATATTCTATGAGGTACTGAAGTCCATTGGATTATAGGCTCTCAGTATTTGTTAAAATATAATGGAAGTCCTGTGCTTCCTTGGTGAGAACCTCCTGGGGAGGAAGACCAAAGATTGAACCAGCAGTTATAAAAGATTCTGTTTATCTTGCACAAGAAAAATGTGGACAGCAGTTGGAATTATTCCAGTTACTGAAGTATGAGCTAAATCTTTCATGCCATTAACATTAACTTAACAAGAGTTTCTGTTAGGGTCGTCTCTCTGAAACTTTGGCTGATTTTTTTTTTTGAAGTTCTAAAAATCCCTCTGAGTGAAGCCCTAAGAATTTGAAAGAAGTAGGGAGTCTTGGTCATAGAACATTATTAGCTACAGGGCTGTTGGGTGACTGAAGAATTTGTGTATGGTATGGATTTGAGGGCAAGGTTAACAGGAACATGAAGAGGAAAGAAAATCAAGAAAGGGTGCCAAGGCTGTGTATTAGTGTATATACAACAGAGTTTCTCACTTACCACTTGTCCTAAAATGGTTTAGTTTATACTGTAGCTTTCAAAACTTAAGGTTTCTAATGAAACCTCAGATTTATGTGACCTAGAAGAGGCAATGCATGTTGCTAAATGCAGAGAATCTGCAGAGACCTATAGAGTCCTTGAACTCACCTGCTGTGTGGGAAAGGATAATTAATCTTATATGTATCAATATTGTAACTGATTGTACCAGTTGTGTTCAGTAGAAAGATTTTTTTGGTTAAGGCACAATCTTGTACTACTTCCTAATTATGCCTTCATGTATAGCAAATTACTCTCACAAATCATTATTTTATTTCTATGCATTTTGGTAATTGAAATAATAGCAGGATTATATTTAGAAGTGAAAAAAAAATCCTTTCAGAGTGTGGCAGGCTTTTCCAGGGAAAGATGCTGCCCAGAAATTCTAATAGAAAGGGTTAGAGGCTGAAAGACAATAAAGGATTTTAATAATGTTCCCTCACCGCCCCCATATTCAATCTAGGGCATTATTATTACAGTAGAATCTCAGAATTATGAACAACTCAGGAATGCATGTTGTTTGTAACTCAGAAGACAATGTTATAGTTGTTCTTTCAAAAGTTTACAACTGGCCATTGACTTAATACAGCTTTGTAACTTTACTATGCAGAAGAAAAGCTCTGGTTTTAAACATCTTAAATGAAACAAGAACAGAAAATTTCCTTAACTTGGCAAATCATTTTTTAAAACTTTTTTTAGTAGTTTGTGTTTAACACAATACTGTGTTAAATACGGTATTTGCTTTTTTTTTTTTTTTTTTTTTTTTTTGCTCTGCTGCTGCCTGATTGTGTGCTTCTGGTTCTGAATAAGGTGTGTTGTCGACCGGCATTTCTAACTATGAGGTTCTATTGTATTTCCATTTGGCCTTTGGGCTTATGAAAAGGAAAAACATGGCCATAAACAAGAAACTTATTGTGGTGGTAAAATCACTTTTATTAACTTGTAAAAATTATCTTCTATTTCATGGGAATTTGATATGAAGCTAAGCATGTGGATAACTATCATTTAAAAAAATAAAATACAGATCTTTGTGTCACAGGTTTAATGTGGAGCAAATTGTGGCCTGAGTGACGTGTCTGGGCAGGGGCATAAGAAGAATGCCCTTTGCCCCAAATCCCTATTAATAGCCTAACCAAGGCATATCAGACCTTTAGGAATAATTGAATGACATGCACCTGTTACTCCCCTCCTCTTGAGCAGTGGATGGCGAGAGACATGGGAAATACTTTGGTTCCACGTTCCCTAGTCTGCTGGCCAGCATGGCTCAGATGGTGTGTGGGGAAAGGACTCTGCTATAGGATGGCCTATATGACTTTAATACATCCTGTGAGCTAGGCAGAAGCAGGGAAAGCAATCATGACTCAGAAAGGTACAATTCTTTTCCTGTGCTGTTAATGGACTTGCCACCTAGCTGCAGTGTGTCAGCCTAGCCTATAATTAAACCCTAGTCCAGGAGGATTTGCTGATGTTTAGTTTAGTAAGAAAAAGGCTGCTCGAGAACTTTAAATTAGAGTTCAATCTGAGGATATTTATTTTGTATATTTGACATGTTGTTGACAATTTGTGTTTTAACAGTTATAAAACTTTAACTTTTTGAATCTCAACATCTAGTGTCACTAGATAATTATTATCTGACTTCGCCCTGTTGTTTGACCTCTATAATTTGTGCAACTGTAAATGTAAATGGCCAAAAAAATGTATAACTTGACAAAAAATCATAATTTTGTAAAAGTGTACATAGCTAAAAATTAGGAGGGGAAATGCTTAAAAATAAACTTTGCTATTATCCATTGAAATTATATATTAAAACATCCAATTCTTCGAAGCCCCAACATATGGAACACTTTGCAATACATAACAATGTTTTTTCAGTTTCTTATACTCCTTTTTTCATTTACCCAAGATTTTTGTGTTCCTAAAAAGGGACTTTTTTCTCACTGTCTCCTCCTCTTTAATCTTGCAGTAAAGTCATAATACCAGGTTTCTGACATAATTATTTTCAGGCAACAGATTGTTAAAGCCTAACAAAGGAAGATATTTTAATTTCATTGCAAAAGCAGACAGGAAAAATTAGCCAGCGAAGAAAATACCAGTAAATCACATCTTTTTCAAGGACAATTATTTCTAAGAATATCCTGGATATGCAGAAAACTGTTTATCAAGCAGACTGAGTTTTGAGTAAACATCTCTTCCAGCTTTTTACCAGTGTCATATACCCTCTTTAAGAATGCCAGGCTTCTTTCTTGTACATGCAAAAAGGTTCTGCTATGTTCTGTGGCACTAAAGGACTCTGATAGTACTTTACTCCATTCAACATTATGCATTATCATCTTTGAAACAAATGGGACTTTTTGCAATGTACTTTTAAAATCAGCATTCAACATTACAATTGTTTTTTAGGGGGAAAGCTTCTTTGTCAGCACTTAGCTTTTTGCAAACCCGTAGAAGTTTGAATAGTCATTGACATAGTATCATTTTTAGCAGGTACAGACAGTTATTTATTTGAGATTACATTTTAAATCACAGAGAGAATGAGATGTCCTATGTTACACTCAATCTGTTCATCACACTTGCAGATCTGTATTAAGATAATGACTATAATCAAATCTTCTGCTTCAGCACTTCAACTATGGAGTCAGGAAGGTTTTGGGTTTGTTTTTTTTCCCAGCACACAACTGGTCACATGTATTCTGGTGGTGATTTTGGTTGGTTGGTTTGGTTTGGTTTTTTCTATCTTCCTCTGTAGAATCAGTGATTGGCCGCATTTGGCAATGGAATACTGAAGGGAATGGACCAGTCCTATGAGAAGGTGAGTGTTGCTAGAAGCCTGAGTCAGCAAACTATCCTTTTTGTACAAAACATTCAAGCATGCATGCTTTGCCTGCTTTGTTGAATAGGGATGGACTTAATCCCATACTTAAGTGTTTCACCAAATTGGAATCAGGACAAATGTCAACACATATAGAAGTCAAACAAACAAAAACTAACAAATTTATTTATCGCATGAGCTTTCGTAGGAGAAAATCCCACTTTGTCAGGCAATTTGAAGATGGGGAATTTACAGAATGGGAGGAAATTAAATGCATGACATGGGATCAGGTCAGGCTGTAATAGCAAATCAGAATAGGTGTTGGGATTCAAATACTGGGGAACAGCATATAGAGGAAGGTGAGGTCAAATCACCTGTTGTAATATTAAGAAAAAAATCTGTAGTCCCTGTTTAACCCCAAGGCAACTGAGTTGAATTATTTTATTATTATTATTAATTATTATTAATAATTGAGTTGAATATGAGTTCCAATTCTGCAGTTTTTCTTTGAAGCTGTGATTTGTTATTTATTTGTTTGAGCACCGCTATTAACATGTCATCAATGGAGTGAGCAGGGAGAGTGAAGTGTTCCCCTATTGGTTTGTGATTTCTGATGTCAGACTTGTGTGCATTTATTCTTTTGCATAAAGACTGTCCTGTTTGTCCAATATATAAGGCAGGGGGGCATTTACAGCACATGATGGCATGAATCACATTGGTGGATGAGCAGGTGTTTCAGAGACGGCATGCAAGCAGCTTTATAAAGAAACAGGCATTTTTCTTTCACTATATTGCTATCCAGAAGTCAGCTCCTTTAAATCCCCCCAAATTATGCTTATGTTTTAGCTGAAGGCTACACGGAGGAGCCAAAAGTTTACAGTTAGTGGTCACCATGAACAAGTCAACTTTTATCAGCTGTGTGCCCTCTCTAGTGAGGTGTTGAGCAACTCTTGGAAGGGGCTACACATCCTCTCAACTCTCAGTGAGTGCTAACAGCACAGAGCACTTTGCAGGATTCTAGAGGTATTGGAAATGCAGCAGGAAATTCCTGCAGTAAGTACAGGAAAATACTGTGGTATCACAAATAGTTATGTTGTGAGAGTTTTCTTCTGCTAGTGAGCATTGTGTTTGTGTTCCTCCCTCCCTCTGTGCCATACATAATCAAATGTGTGCTTCTACTTCGCAGCAAATGAATATATGTTTTCACATGCTGTGATTAGCTTGTCTGTTGCCCCTTTAACTGGCTGCCTATTCAGAGTAAGAACCATTAGTATTTATTGAGCACTAAAATTTGGTTTTTGGCTCCATTTTTCTACTTCATACCACTGACATTTTCTGCCCTAGGCCTTTCTGCAGCGTACCTCACTGCTATTGGTCCTCACACAACCAAATTGCTTGGCCTTTATAGGTTCTCCAGTCATCTGATGCAAAGCAAGCTGTCTTGTTGGCAGCCAGCAGTGCCTGCGAACTCTGTGCCTTCCTTTCTTTGGCTTGGAGATGGTTCTTCTCGAGTCAGATAACAGATGTGATACAAATTTAAGAGGCATGTGGTCCCAAAACTTTATTTGTAACACAGAAAAAAACTAAACATGACATTCAGTATGGTGTAAGAAGCCTGCTAAATCCATCAATAGCCCTGCACCTGTGCCCAGAGCCAGACAGACTAAATTATTAATAAAAAGAAGAGTACTGTGGTACCTCGTTGCTTCTGCTGTATACAGACTAACACGGCTACCCCTCTGTAAATTATTAATGGGGCACAATGCCATCCAAGCAGATGGGTTTGATTGTAGGCAGCCAAAACACTCTTCATATGCATTGTGTGTTTATTAAGGGCAGGGTTCCCAGTTCAAACAGCTGTCCATGGTGTGTTTACACACACCTACAGTGAAAGGGAAGTGCTAGATCAAATTTCAAACATGACAAATTCCTTCTGTGATCTAAAAAGGACATGTTGGGATTTTGCAAGAAGCCAACCAACTTGTGATTAGCAGGAGAAATCTTTTAGAATGAAGCCTCTGATCCCCTTGTTTGATGGTGGAAAGAAGACTGATAAAATGGCATAGTGTTGTATGAATTTCTTCTATCTGCTCTCAGAGTTCACAAATACAGCAGGCCTAGGATAGTGAGTGATTGGTGCTTCAGAGAGTGGTTGTTTAGTGGGTACCACTTTACCCTTTGAGTCAATCTCAAGATAACATTACAGTCTTAGGAAGGGGGAACTGCAGGTATCCATTAATAGAGACCTTGCCCATTCAGATTTGGTAAAGATTAGAGAACACTTTGAAAAAAGGTAGAGGTTTTCAGTGTCCTGGACAAATTCCAAAAAGGGAGCTTTTGTTCGATAAGGTATTCCCTTCCTGCTACACACCATTAAATACATGCCATGTTTCACTATGGAGATGGCTGCATTTTACTTATGTGTAAAATAATCTCTGAGCATCAGGGCCAGATTAATGCAGGAGCTGTACGGGCTGAAGGCCCGGGCCCTGGCCTAGAGGGGTGCCCTAGGGTCCAGCCTTTAAGGCTCCTGCCTGATCTTCCTCACCACCTGGCTCAGTGCCAGTGGGGCTTACAGGCATGCTGGGAGCGCCCTGCCCTGCTGAAGTTGGGGGGGGAACGTGGGAGGCCGGGATCCGCACTCCCCACCCCTGGGCTGGCTGGTTTTCCTGGTCCACCTCCAGGGGCAGGGCAGGGCAGGGTGGACTGGTGTCTGTTCACCTTGCTTGGGGGGGGGGGGGGGGAGGCCGGGGCCCCCGGGGGTTTGCCGGGCCCTTCCAGGGCCGGGGCTTGGGGAGGGGGGGGGGAATGCACTGGAGAAGGACATGCTGCACACCAGCTGGCCCCACACCTGGGGACAGACCAGCCAGAGTGGGGCTGGGTGGGAGGGCCCTCTGGCCCTAGGACCCGCCCCCCAAGCAACAACTCCACCCCCTGGCAGGGGGTAGCCTGGGGCTCCAAGGCCCGTTAATCCCACCCTGCTGGGCATGGCTTGTAAATAAGTTTTAAGTGAAACATTTGGGAATCCTTTGCTATGAAGGGCTCTGTATGAGGAGAAAGTCGAGTGTGGCAGTATGAGAAAGTAGTTCAAGGTTCTTTCAGTGGGTCCCCCAACAGCCTTGCCCTGTGGTCTCTGGCACATCACTTAAATCCTCATTCTCCCATGTTTTGAAAGGGAGTGATTGTACTTTACCTCACTGCAGCATTTGTTTGGGCCCTGAAATGAAAAGCGCTGCAAAAATGCAAACTCTGTTGTTCTTACTGAATGTAAAATGATTTTTAAAAGAACTGTGCTGGTGCACAGACTGGCTTTTGAGGCTCAGGCTTGCCTGAGACATAGCAGCTAGCCCCCAGCTGATGGGGATAGGGAACTTAATGATAATTAGTGACCCCAGCTGAGAAATGTCTGGAAAATACCACACAACCAGTAGAGAACCCAGTTAGGCTCCTGTCAGAGGAGAGATTGCAACAAAGGCAGAGCTTTCCTGTAAGCAGGAGAACTCACAGGAAGGAGGGTCTTGCTCCTGTGTGTGAGACCCCTGAGCTAGGACCCGACAGAGAATGTTGGGGGATGCTGCCAGAGTCCCTGGGAAAGAGCAGAGAGGGAATACCTGCCATGACAAGAACCCCACAGAAGCAGATTAGGCCCCTGTGAGGAAGGTCTTGCGGTAGGGCCAGTAACAGCACCTCAACGAAACCTGAGGAGGGCAGAAGGTTTATTAGTTCAGCAGTGAAGGGAGAACCCAGATTCAGGCCTTGAACACACTACAGCCATATCACATGGGAAGGACCTTTACTGCATGATAATGCTGTGAGCGTACACATGACAATGTTGCCTGTTGCGCAGCAACAGCCCTCTTGCTGTAAAGCATTATATATATATATAGTGCTTTGATTGTCCCGCAACAACTTATTGCGGGACAAGTCTGCCGTGAGTACATAACCTCAGAGAACCAAAGGGAGGCCATGTTAAACAGAGACTGGAGGAGGGGTGGAATAGTGTAAAGGGGCTTAGAACTAGCAAATGGCAAAGCAAACAGCAGCATGTCTGAGGAAGTGGATCTAGCTGCTTAATTCAGTGACCGGGGGCCAGAACCCAGAGTAAAGTCAGCTGGGGTTCTCCTACCAGCTCCTGAGAAGGAGCACGCAAGCCCAACTGCAGGAGTAGGTTAGGCTCTTGAGGGGAAGGCCCTGAAGGCAGGGCAGTTAGAAACACTTCAGAGGAGTCCAAGAGGATCAGAATTGTTATTTAGATGTTTCGCTTAGACTTTCATTTGGACCTTGTGTAACCCCCGAAGGAGACTGATCCAGCCCAAGATCCAACCCCCTGAAGACCTGCTGAGAAGCAGCTGGCCAGCAAGAAGCACTGGAGAGGAGGGCCCTATGCAGCATCATGTCCTGATGCAAAGGAGAGCTGTGGGTGGTGAGTAAACTACCTTATAATCATTAAAGTGTAGTAACGTGCTCTGTGGGCTTTTGTTCCTATCATGATCAGTTCTACTACATCCCTTAAGAGTCAGTAGTATAGACTTATCTTTACTTGCTTATTTTCTTGCATCACATGCCACTGTTTGGAGACACAGGTGACTCTGAACGGAAGAGCACTTTCTGCCCACACGTTGGGGTGAATGTTCTGACGCCTGCAGAATATCCATGTGCTGGGAATGGCGGTGCCATCTGTTTCTTTCTGTCACTTAAAAGACTCAGTACTTCCAGGGATTATATGATGAGCGACAGAAACACTGATTCCCTGGCACCATCATTTCTACAATGTCTGCTTTGTGAAGGCATTGAATTGAGAGCTGATCCCAGGGGAGGGGGAAATGAGAGAGGTCAGAACATGCATGAGAATAATGGGGTCTCAGTGAATGGGCACGGGGGAATAAAATATATGAGCATGTCCCTTCTGCTCAGGATCAGCCAGCAGATGTATCATGCCTGCATGCCTGTGTCTGATTGTAATGGGTTTCATTTGACTTCAGGTATAATCTAGTAATTTATATTTAGAGCTACGAAAAAATAACATTTCACAGCATTTTTACATGGTTTGCTGCTATTGCAGTTCTTAGCTCACATGCTGAAAGCAACACAATGTCTTCAGGAAAAAAAATCAAATGTTCTTCCAGTACCTCTACTGTACCTGTTCTGATAATGATACTCGTACCCTTATCTGGCCCGGACACATGGTAAAAGAAATTAACAGAAAGTTCCTTTGGTAAAGCTGGCGTTCATACAATTTTAATAAAATGAAAGTGTAATCTCAATATCTCCCAAGTGTCCATGTAACCTCAATGTCTTTAGTCACATGTTCTGTTTACTGACAGTTCAGTTATCAGGCATAATGAGTCTGTCTAATGCTTTTTATGGTTGTTCTGGCCTACTTTCTACATCTTTCAGGTGAAAGTTGTGCATTATTTAAATAGGGCCTACACTCACATGATGACACCTGTAGCAGAAATGTTCTCTCCTTTTATTTAATCTTAATCTTTATTTCTACTCCCCGTAAGTTACAACCAATAGATACAGCCAGTTTGTAAACTTCACTTACCCTGTTCACCAGCATTGCAGGAAAGTTATGCTCTGAGCTCATGTTCAAAAAAGTTATCTCCAACATCATGGAGAACCTCCAAAGAGTTTGGTGGCTTTGTGTGTTTTTTCAGAACATTAACATGCTGATGTTTCACCAACTTCAGAGGGCTTTGGAGGACCCTAAATCTAGGATAACTCTGGACTTGCAGTGATATCATGGATCAGAACTTGGCTATTTGAATGTGAAAAGCGGGGCTGGCGAGCCCATGAGATTTCTTATGGTTCTTAATCTGGCAGTACTGTGTAATATTATTTGGGAATCTGGTCCTTCCTTTGCATGTCTATGTTACACTGTTTCCCAAAATGTGGGGTGTGAAGGCATAGCTGGGATGAGATGTTTAAATTTTAAAATGGCCTGTAATGACATAAAGCAGCATTTCCCAAACTGTTCTGTGGGATGTGAATAGGTGTTCTGTCAAAAAAGGGTCTGTTAGGCCCCTTTAAAATCTCCCGCCCTGCACACAGCTACAGGGGGGAGTGGCCTGGCTGGAGACCTGCATTCAGGGGCTGGCATCAGTCCCTTTTGGGTAGGATGGGGGCCAGGGAAGGGGTTAGGGAGCCCCCATGACATGAGCCAGGGAAGGCATTGTGGAGCCCCTGCACTGTGGGGTGGGGGGAGGGAGAGGAGCTAGTGCACGTGGAAAGACAGGGAAGGGATTTGTGATTAAAAGATGCAAAAACACTCTTCCAATTAAAAAAAACTGTACAATGTCTTATTTTTATTTTCTAGTAGATTTCTGTCACAATAAACACATTTATAAAACACAAAATTTAAAAATATTTTTCCATACCTAATTTGGTTTGTGTTTATTTTTCATAAAAAAATGTTTTTTAAATTTGAAGGAAGGACAGTCCTTTTTTGAACAAAATTGTCCTTCCTATTTTTGTACACAAGAAGGATACTAACCATCCTTATTTCGACTGTTATATTGATGGGGTTTTTTTGGTTTGTACTTGATGTTTAATTTTTATCTTTAATTATAGAGTTGCTAAGCATCCTCCTATCAAAAAGACAGTTGTTTATTCAGATGACTTTCCTTTGTTCTCCCTTCTTTATTATTTTTGTTCTTTGTAAAATAAAAGACATCCTAAAAAACCTAACTCTTTTAAATCAACTCTTGGGCAATACATGTGGCAGTTTTTCAGTATGCCCCCCCCCCCCCCCAATCCAGCATGTATGTGTTCCATCAATATATTCAAAGCCCAAAAGTGTTCTGTGGCCAAATTGGTTTGGCAAACATTGCCATAAGAGTTGTTGAATGATGATTCACCGATTTGATGGTCATAACAGGGAGGAACATGTAAGCCTGAGAAAGTCTGGGGAATGCTGTTATCATGCAGCTAAATGCCTCAACTGCCACTAGGAAGAATACAATAAAAATGTTTCTATCCTCTTCTCTGGCTATTTATTTTCTGTGTTTGGTCCTGCATTTTGATAAATTTATATTTGCAAATTTGGAATATCAAATTTTATATGATTCCCTTTGGTGCTTGCTTATCAAAAGGCATGCCCCTGCCCTAACTGTACATTCTGCTACTGTCCCATCTAATTCCTTATATGAAATGCAAACACATTAAAGGCAGAAATGTTTTGTTTGTTTATAGACTAACTCTGCAAGTTCTTAGTGCACTTTGCTAAAGAGAAGATAATGGTGATAAGCGAGCCCTTCTATTGAGTTGTTATAATGTTATCAATATAAATGTCAATTTTTGGTATCAAGGCTTCTGTTTAAGAAAGGAGAAAGGGGATGCAGTCAAAGCAAGCCGCTGAGAGAGAGGCCCGGCAGCTACATCCTATGTTGTATAAAATCTGCATCTAGTCTTAGTATAAACTAAGTCTGGAAACAGGTCTCTGTCTCTGCCATCATTGCATCTGTTAAGTCAGCCTCCCCATGAAGATAAATGATTTTATTGGGTTAGTTACAAGGATGTCTCCTGACAAAATCTATTGTAGTTTATTTTGACAGAACATTCAGACTGGTGGCATTTTCTCTGGCCTTTATTATTTCTTGTAACTTTTAAGATTTCCTGCTCTCTCTTTAAATTCCTGTTTCATTTTTTTTTCCTAGCACAGTCATCTCTCTAGACATGCAGATCAATCTCTTCCTCCTTTTTATTCTGTCAGAGCTGGAAACACTTTTGAAAAGCGCTGAGCTCAGTAATTTGTTGTTGCTATGAAGTCAGCACTTGGATGTTTGTAGCTTACTGACATGTTGATGAATATCCATTTGTAAAATGTCCAAGTACAGTTTTGAAGAATATATAATTTAGCAATAAGGAGCCGTGGACGCTGTTGAATCACCATGCATAGCTGAATAAGAAGGCCTGAATCCTTTACCGTGATCATGTTTGTCCATTATTTTCTGATACCTGACTGGCATCGCGGCACTGCATTTATGAATCCTTCAAACTAAGAGGTTTGAGGGGATTTTTTTTTAGACTTGATGCATTTGCTTTGGTTAAATCCTGAAGCCTCTTCTGAGTTCTGGACTCCAGTGGGAGTTGTGCAGAACAGAGAGGCAAATCCTACCCATTCCACCATAGCTGTGACGCACCGGAACTGTCACTGACTCGCCTGTGTGACAGAAGAGCCCATGCAGGAGATAGATGTACCCACTACGTGCTGCGGAGTACCACTCTGGAGATGGACCTATCTGTCTCTATGGCATGGGGCTTTTGGATAAAACACAGAATGAAGCATAAAGCCACTGGTCATTGACCCCTGAAGGGATGCAGAAACAATCAGGATCACTATAGCCTCAGGACTGCAGCAGGGGTTGCACAGTCAGACAGGACTGCCTGGCATTTGGCTAGTCTGTTTTCTGTTGCTCTTCCCCCAGAACAGGATAGCATTGTTGACAGTTAGGGGACATTGATGTTTATTCTCTTCTTTTCCTAGTCTTCCTAGTTGCCTTATCCTTGATCACTTTTCTTGCTCTCAACTTGCAACATTTGTAACCACTTCTCCCTTTGTTCCTATTTGATTGGCTTTGGTCCTTGTCTTCATTTTCTGAGTCTGGGTGCCTGCTTCACCTGCTGCACACTGGAAGCCAGCCTGTGGTTTAGAAGAAAACTGTACCCTCCTCCCTTGGCTTTTGTTCAGCAAATGGAACATTACTCAGTTTTCATATTGGCTTTCATTGTGTCTGTTCTCTAATCCAAATAGTTCATCTCTTCAAGACAGTTTCTTCACTTGGCACTTGTCGGTGGTCAGAGATAACTCAGAATGTCCTTTCGGCACTCCCCTTGTTGTTACTCTGAGCAAGGCAGATCACCAAGTCTGCAGGCAGCCCCTGATAGCCTGCAGCTTTTCACCCATTCTCCACACAGAGCTTTCAGGAAAGAGAACCTTGCAGCCTTAGAAACCCATGCATTAGTTCTTCTCTTCAGCCACTCCTCTCTGTATGTCCGGAATCCATCAGAGCTGAAATCTGGTTGCAACAATGCCCTGAATTATCTAAATACCAGTGCAAGACACATGAAAAATTCCTGGATGGAAACTGAGTGACATGCTATGAAGCTGAATGGAGCCCAGGTACTCAATTCTGTATGTACATATTCTCATTTTTTCCAGATCAATGTCATTAAAATGACAGTGATATTTACCCCTTACATTTAAACATTTAATTCCCAGGTGGGGCAAAACTTTCAGTAAAGTACAGATCCCTAACTAAAGTGGGTGCCCTTTTATTTTAACCTGCATCAGTCTCTAATTGTCTTTCTTCCATATTTAAAAAGATAGAGAAGGAATTTCTGAGCATTAAGTTCTATGGGCCAAATACTACTGATTTATACACTATATGCAATTCCTTTTAGATTCATTGGGGAGGCATGGGCACAAATCCAAGCAGAATTTTACCTTTTATCTTTACAGCTATTCCCTCCTTATCTTCTTCTTTCTCTCAAATGCATGCAGATGCATCATAGAGCAAACTTGCCCTGCAGGTAGCTTCCCACTCTAAGAATCTTATATTAAAAGCACAAATCATAGGTAATCTAATAATTTTTGACTTTCTTATAAAAAGTGCACAAGAGCAGCTCAGGCCATCACTGCTGATTAAAATATACCCTAAAATTCTGCTGAACAGCGTGACTTTTTGGCAACAAGACAAGTTCTGCTCTTAACCACTCTTCTTATTTTGGCAAGGCTTCTCTGTGTTGAGCATCAGCTAAGGGAAATTGCTAATTTAATTAACCTCCAACTATTTGGATCTTAAGAGGATCATTTTTCATAAAGGTTTCAAGAGAATAGTAATAGAGGAAGCTCTCCAGTTCCTTCTGTAAATAATGATCAACAATCATTCAATAAAAACAACGAGAGTCCTGTGGTACTTTAGGGTGCGTCTACACTTAGAAATTAAGTCGACTTAAGCTTGCTTAAGTCGACTTAATTTAATCCGTGTCTACACTACACTTTCCTTAAGTCGACTTAAGCAAGCCGCTTAAGTCGACTTAAGGAAAATAAAGTCGACTTAAGGAAAATTAAGTCGACTTTATTAAACCTCCTTTTAATTCAACTTTAGGCTTAAATCGACTTCCTGAAGTCGACTTAAGCCAGTGTAGACCTGGAGTAGCCCTAAGTCGACTTGAAGTCA
This sequence comes from Pelusios castaneus, assembly GCA_007922175.1. NCBI lineage: Eukaryota > Metazoa > Chordata > Testudines > Pelomedusidae > Pelusios > Pelusios castaneus. The sequence continues at coordinate 20,418,604 of ML685786.1, forward strand.
ACTTAGGGCTCTTCAGGACCCTCCCACTGCCCTCCCTGCCCGGGGGGGGGCACAGGGGGAGCCTGGCATGCCCCCCAAAGGGCAGGGCAGAGCCCTGCCCCTATGCCCTGCCAGGGTCCCAAGCCTGCAAAATAAGTGAACCGAACCATAAGACAGAGATGATGGGCACTGCCATTATGTATTTTGAGCTCTATCCCTGGTATAAACTGAAAACTGAGACTCTCAAGGAAAAAAAAAAAAGAGGAGTACTGTGGCACCTTAGGGTGTGTCTACACTTGTAAATTAAGTTGACTTAACCCTGCTTAAGTCAACTTAATTTACTCTGCATCTACACTACAATTTCCACAAGTCAACTTAAGTTGTTGCTTAAATCGACTTAAGGAAATTTTAAGTCGACTTTATAAAACCTAGTTTAAAGTCGACTTAAGCCACTGTAGATGTGGCTTAGCCCTAAGTTGACTTAAAGTCGACTTAAAGGGCTCCAAGGGCTCCCCCACTGACCTCCCTGCCAGGGTGCCTGGCACAGCCAGAGCCTGGCATGCCCGCCCACAGGGCAAGATACAGCCCTGCCCACCCTGCTCCCATACTCTGCCCCTGTCTGTGTCCTGCTCAGCCCCATGTACTTTAGTACAATGGGGAAAATGCTGAGCCCCCTGGCACTTTTAAAGGGGTGTCCCCCCTCCCACCATGGACCACTCCCAGGTCCACCTAGCCCCAAGAAGTTGACTTAGGCGTCCAGTGTGGACACTCTAAGTCTATTTGGCAAGGTCAACTTTAAGTCAACCTAAATTTACAGTGTGGACATGCTAAATTGACTTAACAAAGTCGACTTAAAGTCAACTTCGTTAAGTCGACTTACAAAGTCAACTTAATTTGACAAGTGTAGACGTAGCCTTAAAGACTAACAAATTTATTTAAGCATAAGCATAAGCTTTTGTGGGCTAGAACACACTTCAGCTGATGCCTCTGATGAACTGGGTTGTAGCCCAGGAAAGCTTATACCCAAATAAATTTGTTAGCCTTTAAGGTGCCACAGGACTCCTCATTTGTTTTGCTGAAACAGACTAACACAGCTACCCCTCTTAAACTCTCAAGAAAGTTTCTTTAATTTGTTTAGCTGTATTACTGCATTGTGGCCCCATTCTGTGTCATGGTCACAAGAGAGAAGAAAGATAGTAGTTTGGCTTAAAATGCTAAGGGCAGCCTGGAGACAGTTTACTGTCCAATCCATGTTCCTTGGAAGGAGACATCGAACTTCTCTTTGGTTCCAGCTATTCTAGGTGGAAGGAGACAGAAGCGTTTGAGTGAAATTATCACAATAATGGAAAGGCTGACAGTACAACTGATGTCAGAAAAGATGGAAGATGAAAGGAGAGAGATCTCTGGAGGTTTTATTTTGAAACTTATTCTCATTTTCTGTGCAGATCATTATGGCAGGCAGGATAGCTGTGCTGAGAACATGAATTTAATTAAAAATGAAAAAACAACCCCCCCCCCCGCTGTATGACCTATAAGAACCTGAGGTCAACTGTTTTTGAACCTGAGCGCTAACAGTTAGGCAGTCGAGTGAAATCCTAACCCCTTTGAAGCCAATGCCAAAATTCACATTAACTCAAACAGGGGCATTTTTAACCCCTAAATCCTGCTGAAGCACATAAATGATTTACCACATCTTTAGTGGGCATACATAAGCCTAGTTCCATTGAAGTTAATGCAGGACATGTCTCTGAATGTTTACCCATACTCTAACACTGTAACTACAGGCAGCGTAAAATAGAATTTTGCTGCCAGTATAAATCACTGAATGGCTGGGCTGATTAAACTGTTTTTATCCTTCCCAGAGAACATTAAAAATTTCTCTTCTGTCACCAGAATGGTTTTTTCCCCATAGTTGTCATGCAGCATAATACATCTATTTCATTAGTAATTGCTATATGATTTGACAGCTGTTTCACATCTTTTCTAGTCACCTGCAGAGCAGGCACACTTTTTCAAAAGATGGCCTAAAGCTCTGGGATGAACTCCATGGTCAACAGCTTTTCTTATGCCCGATAGGTCTTACTGCAATAAGGGTAAAACAGGCTTGTGCAGAAGACTGTTTTCTCTGGAGCAAAGCCAAGACTGTGAAATGAGCTACCCCCAGGAACTGAGGACCATCACCTTGCCTTTTCTAATGTAAATGCACGCGTGCGTGTGTGTGTGTGCAAGTGTGCATGCAGAGAGAAAACAAATATGACAGTGTTTAGTCACATTGCTTAATGCACTTCTCAAAGGTGCTCAGATATTGTGATGACAATTTCCCCATTTCCTATACAAGAGGAAAGTTCTAGAATAATATCCTGTAGTCCTGACAAGTTGGAAAGTACCTTTTATTTCACATTGGGGGTTGGGAGAAAAGGTTTTATTAGATGGCTAATTATGACACTTTTGCTTGTGTTGCTGCCTGTTTTACAATATCAAAGAATTGCTCGCCACACTCCTCATGAGAGGTTAGAAGACATTTATATACAAGGTATTGTAAGGTTTTCCATTAATTGTTCACAATGGATAGTGTACAAATGTGTCATTCAGGGCTATATTTCCTTTGAATGTTGTGTTCATGAAGAAAAGTATTGAATAAATTTACTTGAGCCACAACTAATTAAAGCAAGAAAACATCAGGACTCTTTCCTGAGTCTGATTTGTCTTGCATGCCTTCAAGTTTCACCTCACTTAAAAATTGCTTGTTTACAAATCAGGTGTAAAAATATAGAAATGGCACAGCACACTCTCTGAAAAATTGCTTACTTTCTATTTTTTTTTACCATATAATTATAAGATAAGCCGATTGGAATATAAATATTGTACTTATATTTCAGTGTAGGGTATACAGAGCAATATAAACAAGCTATTGTCTGTATGAAATTTTAATTTGTACTGACTTTTGCTAGTGCTTTTTATGTAGCCTTTTGAAAAACTAGATGAGTTGATGTACCCCTGAGAAGACTTCTATGTACTCCCAGGGCACATGTATCCCTCGTTGAGAACCACTGGTTTACAGTCTTTCGGTTAAGAATGAAGCATCTGATTTTCCCATATCTAGTGACTTTTATGAAATACATCATTGCAGTACATTGTGATGGCATTTTGGGAGTTTTTGCTTTCTGAATGGACCTTCCATAGATCAATAAACAATCCAAGACGTTATTTATACACTTGAAATGGTAATTTTAACGTTCTTCTTAGATGGCATGCATTATCTGTTTCTTTGTCTGATGTAATTAAATCAATAGCATTTTAGAGTGAGATGCACAGGCTCAGGAAGCTTTTTATTACATCCAGATTCTAGCATGCTTAGACAGTCAGGGTGCAATGTACTATTCTTCAACTGTTGCAATCAGGGTACAGTAGACAAGATATGGGACTGGGGTTCTTGAAACCCAGATTTCATTCCCAGCTCTGCCACTGACCTGATATGAATTTGAGGGAGTGACTTCACATCTCTGGGCCTTCATTTCCCTTCTCAGGATATCTGGGTTGCAAATGCTTGCGGGCAACAGTTGCTTCTTGCTATGTGTTTGTATGGTGCCTAGCACAATGATACCTTGACGTTCATCAGGACCTCCAGGTACAACTATAATACAAATAATAAATAAAATCGGAGCTCCTTCTTACCAGATGTGGCACTAATCAGATGATTATTGTTAGATTAGCCATCTCACAATGTGCTGGAGAGCTTTCAGAAATGATGTTGCTGATACAGAAATGATTGCTGCACTCTGTTCTTCATGAAAATGTTACTTTTCAAAATTAAATAATTTGGGGAAAGCAGCTATTACTTCTTGAAGCATTCTGTGACAGATGTAGGAAAAAGTCCTGATATATTACTTCCGCAGGTAGGAATTCTGTAGCTATGAAGTACCACAGAAGTCATTTCTAAAAAAACAGCAGTTCACTGTCCCTGGTCTGCATCTATAAATGTACTGATCAATTTATACATCCTGTGGGTACAATATAATTTGGGAACTTGCTCAGCCAAAAGCCTTGGGATAGTGACACTATCTTAATGCAGGTCACTTGGCAGGAAATGCAAACATGGAAGCAAACTTTTTAATAAACATCTTTCCCATTGCTTGTCCCCTCCATTCCTCACCACTGTTTGCTGCTGCTCTCATTTGCTCTGTAGTGTTAAGATTGACTAAGCCCTAGTCTACACTTGCTGCTTTTCGATGGCAGCCGATGGGCGATACTCAAAGTATGTAAAATACCTTTTGTATTTTTCACCAACTTCATAACTATCCCCTACACGTTGCACTAAGCTGACCAGAAATAGCATCCGGTCAGCGTAGTGCTACTCCAGTCATGGAGCTGAAGTTATAGCTCCGGTTCCATGTTGGATTGAGCGCGTCTTAACAGACCGCTCGATCAAACACGGAAGAGCGCACTGACCACGGCGACTCTGCCACCATCAGCATAGACATAGCCTGATTGTTCTGCCCTTCCTTTGGGTTCTTCTTAATGTTTCTCTTGGTCTTGCTTTCTCACACTAGTTGGTTAGCACTTGACAGTTTTATGTAGGAGTCTGGATGTTGGTATCTGAAGTACACGCCCCATGTTCAGTGCGTCTTTCTGACTCTCTAGTTGAAAAGAGCTGCTGGTTGGCAATTTCCTGGATCTCTTCACTGGTGATGAAGTCTTTCTAACCAGTGTCCAGAATCTTTTGTTGGCATGTATTTTTGAAGGTGTCTAGTTTTCTCTCTAATATTGATAGATCTCTAGTTCTCTCATGGTAGTTCTGAGCTTGTTTGAATTGAAAATGCTCAGTTTTGTTCTAGTGCTGTCTATTCTTGATTGGGTTCAGTGAATAACTTTCCTATCCTTGATGTCAATTTCTTCTTGAGGTTTCTGTTGGCCAATATTGTGCTGATTTTTTTTTCTTTCTTGAGATTTTTGCATTTAAATGCAATGTTACTATTTGACATTTGTATTTCAAGATTGTTTATTTTTGCATAACTAATTTGAATCCTGTTTGGCCTACTGTTTTTGCAAAGTTGTTTCTTTGTGCATTTGCAATTTTTGTGAGGTGCCAGTAGAGCAATACCATGAGCAAAGCCTGGGTCTTCAAAACATGTCATTGATCCATGCTATATCTGTGTGGTTGCTGATTCGCTTCTTCATTTCCCAGTCTGACAATGCCAAACAGCAGAGCTAAAATGTAGCCCTGTTTCATTCTGTGTCTATGTTGAATTACTTTGTCTGATTTGTTCACTCTTTGCATCTCTGTACATGGCCTTGCTGTTACTGACTTTAGCTGGGATTCTGTAGGACTAATATTCCACGATGTACATCTGTGCAGGCTGTCAAATGCCTTCTGAAAATCAATTCAATTCATGTTGAGGGGAGCCTACCATTCCATGCATTTTTCTCTGATGGACCTTAGTATGAATATCTGATCTACAGAGGATCTATTGGGCCTGAATCCAGCCTGTTGTCTAAACTTCATATCCACTATATCTTTCATCCTGTGTGGTATAACACAACAGAGATCAATGTAACTCCTCTCCATTTGTTGCAGACAGTAAAATCACACTCTTGGGGGATTCTGACAACAATTCCACGTTTTCACTGGACAGGAGGGGTCTCTTTTCCAAACTTCATTGGGCAACTTGTAACAGTTTTGTTAGTGTCATGGCGTCAAGTACTTTTAGCATTTTTGCTGTGATTTGATTATCAACTGCCGCTTGATGTTTTTCAGCTTCTTGATTGCAGCTTGTACTTCTCACATCTCTGTTGGACCAATGTTAATATCAAGTTGATCAAATTTGCATGTTTCATCAAAATCTTCTGCTGAAAGGGAGCTGGGGCTGTTGATTATTGCTTTAAAATCTCATTTTCTGTTCTACCTCAGTTTTAAGCATTTTTCTATCTTTTCATTTTATTTGTTCATTTTCTGTTTGAAATTTCCACACATGGCTTTATCGGTAAATGACTCTGGTTTCCTATCATAACAGCAGCTCCTACCATCTAAGCTGGTAGGTCTTTAATTTATTGGTTTCTTTCCAATTTATCTGTTTCCTTCCTTGCTTTCATTTTTTCCTTCCTTTCTTGCTTTTCACTCCTTTGCTTTTTTTGCAGTATTTTTTTAAGTTGTAGTATTCAGGTGTTTTCTTTTTAATATTTTCTTTCCTTAATGAGACACCATGCTTAGCCAATTCTTGCTCCATCTCTAATGATTTCCAACTATGACTGCTGCAGGTTGAATTATATTTTGAGAGTGCTGCCCATTTTTCTTCAGGTCTAGCCTTTATCTGCCACTGTGTCTCAGATCTGTTCCTTAGTTCAAGTTGCAATTTCTTGCAGTGCTCTTGTTTTCAGTTTTATGCTTTTAATTTTGTTTGTAACTTACTGCTTAAAACTGATCTTAATTTTAGTGTGTGTTTAGCAATGCAATTCTGACATCTGTTGCTTAATATGCCCTCCTGTCAGGGACAGATGATCTGAATATTGAACTAAAGCAGATGTGATTGATCTGGGGTTTTTTGTTTTGTTTTGCCATCTGCTAAAAGCATGTTGCTTTGTGTGCCTTTGTGAAGGAACAGGGTGCTTATAAGCATTAGATCAGACAACTCATACAAAGCAATGAGTCTCTCATTGTTTTGATTGATGATTCCCAACTCACGTTTCCATAGTGCTCTTTCTAATGCTTGGTTGCCACATTGTACTTTAGCATTAAACTCATGTGTTATGGGGGCAGCTGTCTGGAGTGCCCTCCTGCTGCAGGCTGCAATGTTACAGGTGCCTCTGCCTCAGTTTCCTTCCTTCAGACTCCCCAGAAATGTTAGCTTAGCACTGTAAGGCAGACATTTAGGGATCTGGTTTGCTATCTGGCATATATGATGCATTGGCTGATAGGTTTCCAGATGATTGACTTTTCTACAGAATCTCTGTGTTGTTACAACTACCTGGAAAAATGAAATGCTTCTTCTCTTCCTTCTTTTCTGTACCTCAGAGTCTGCTTCTTCTCTTCCTTCTTTTCTGTACCTCAGAGTCTGCTCTCTTTGACGGCTAGAATTTAAACTCGAGAATCGTCCATATCCCTGTTGATCTGTGACATCTTTGATAATAACCAACTTTGATGCTGGCAGTAAGCAAATGCTTCAAACCGTTTGGGACCCTGGCTTAATCCCCAACGGATGTCTCTTCATGTAGTTGCCATTCCCAAATTGGGTTAAAGTGGGTAGGCTTGAACACGGTAGTAACCGTATAGCTTTATTTAAAAGAAATTAAAATTTATTTAATAGAAATAGAACCAGGCAGAAAACACTGCTGACCCGTTGTGCTTCATGAAAGCTTTTCATGAAAATCAGTGGGACAGCTCAGCAAATGTTTGCTTTCAAAACATTTTTCAACATCAGATTACTTTTCTACGTGATTCCAATGTAATGCTGTCTTTAGATGCCTGGAAATATTTTCTGGTTTAATTTTACAATTTAATACTCAAATAAAAGTAACCTGGAGTGAGAATTTTCAAAAATACTCAGCATTGGTCTAACTCTGCTCCCACTGCTGTTAAGTCCCATCAGTTACCAAAGACCCCAATGGGAGCAGAGTTCTGAGCGCTTTTGAAATTCCTGTCATTGAACATAACATAACATAATGCAACAAAAGCCAGACAATTTAAAGCACCAGTCCTGGGAAAAGTGAGTGCTCAATTTTTAAAAAATTTCTGCAGTTCAAATAGATCCAGGGCTGAGCAGTATGAATTGAAGAGGACAGCCATAGTGGCAGCTTTAACAATGAATTTCCTAGCTAGTATTGGTTTCTACTGCAGCCTTTGTCATGTTTAAGTTCAACTTAATTTTTAAACTTTTCTCTTAAACATAATAAAACTTTAGGAGAACATCATAAAAATACACTGGAGAACACAGATGCTGCTTAATGTGGCTGGGTATTAAAGTTTGCAGTAATGTCTTTTAAATTCCGCCCTGGGGTGCCATGTGTCAGTATCCTGGAGAAGTAACTACAAATGTTGATTCATTGACGTGTTAGATGACATCTGCGCACTCTGGCTGGGATTAGAGATATTGAATCAGAAGGATTTTGATCAGTTTTACCAGCACTAAACTGACGGAGGTTTAGAAAACTTGGACTACTTAGATTTTTAATCTGTTCTGAATCAGCGCGGTCTGGCATTTATTTTATTTTGTTTATTTCATATTGAAGTAGAAGAAGACAGTTTGACATAGTTACGATACAAAGCAAATGAAGTGTTCATAATACTAAATATCTGCTACAATATTCAGCATGGATAAATAAACCCAACTTTTCAGATGAGCCTATTTTTGTACTAATGCTTTCACCCTGAAGTCTAAATACATGCAAATGCTAATTGATTTACGTTCTTTTCTTATTGACTCTGTAGAGACCTTTTAACTTTGTTATATCTATACTCAGTGCTTTTTTTGTGATAGTACACAGAGGTTGGCAGTACCAGCACCTTTTTTTGCCAGCTCTGCTTGCCTAGCTGGGCGGCGGGCTCAGCAGGGGAAAGGAACGCGCCACTGGAAGAAGAGGGGTGGGAGAGGCATTTTTCAAATTTACTATCAAGATATGGGTACCAGCACTCCGCCTCCCCCCTCCCATCCCCCCAAAAGCACTGTCTATACTGATAGGTTCAGCCTGCCCTCATAAAATAGTATACTGATTCTGAACTTCCTAAATACACAGTGATGTATTCTTGCATGACAGAACCTTGAGTTCTCTGTTTGGACTTTCTAAAAGGAGAGTGAGATCCAAGAACTCTGAGCAAGTATTTCTATATTTCACCTCCATATTGGCATTTTGTATAAACCTGTTAGTGAGTTGCAGGATTTCCCAGACTCTCAACAGTTGTGGACATACAGGGCTGAGATTTTCCAAAGTGCCTTATGGGTACTAAGTAAAACTTTCAAAAGTGTCGGAATTATTTAGATTTAGAAAATGATTCCACGTGCTTTGATTTTCAGTGAGACTGAAGTTTCTAAATCTCTTTTGAAAATGAGACTATAGGACTTAGCCATCCGAGTCATTTAGCCCTTGAAACGCTAAGTGGAGAGATGCCTAAACAGCTTTAAAATGTGGGTCCAAGTAATTTTTGAAAATGAGAATGATGCATTGTTGAAAATTTACTCACCAATTGCATTGACTTGAGCTCCTAAATCACTTATGTATTAGAAAATCCCGATCAGCAACATTAATGACAGTCTTCTGGCCAAACTAAATAATATAAATTGGGGTAACCTGTGGAAAAAAAATATTTAAAATATTTTTCATTAAAATTGTTTGAAGAAATAATTCCTCCCCCTCCCCCCAGTATCTAGATTTAATGCTTTCTTTAATCCAGCTACTTGGAAATTAAGGACTCTGGTTTAGTTTTAAAGGAAATGAACCTGATTTTTTTCTTTCATTTTGTTTTGCATTTTTCCCTGGGAAAGTAAAAACAGATCTTGCTTGCGGTTGTTTGCACTGGCTGCTTTTAAATCCTGTGGGCCAAGATGGAGCATGTGGCATGCAATAGAATAAGTAGATCACATTCCAACTATTATTTGAAAACAACAAAGAATTACCGAAAGAGTCACTGTCTTACACAGAAGCTCAAAGTTAGAATAAGGAAAACAGTGTTATCCCCAAAGTCCCTCTTTCTGCTTCACTGTAGAATGTCTCATAAAAAACTTCCCTGGCCTCCGTCCTTGCTGGCTTTCTAATGCAGACTTAAAACAACACTGAACATAACGTCATAGACCCTTTTGTCTTTAATGTAGTCTTTGGAAGGACTATAGAATAACGTTATATGATTTAAGTTATCTCTTTATTTAATATTGTAATCAATTAAGTTATTCTAAGAGGTTTTTAGTTTAATGTATCATAAACAGACATAAATCAATCAGATTAAACCTCATCAATTAAAATAATCTGGGCTACCAGGCCATTCCATCCCATGCCTGCTGTTAAAAATTCAAGCAACTGCTGATATGCTAAATTGATCACTATCTACACGCTTGGCATTCTTGCTCTCAGAATGTTCTCAGAATTTGTAATTTGTCAATTAGATCTATGCATATGATAAACTAGCTACTTTCTCCCTGTTTGTATCCTTTTGGCCGAAAGTCAACTGGGTCCTGTGCTCCGCTATTTTGGTAACCAGTCTAGTGTCATTGATGCCAAATTGTGTGTTGTTTTGGTTTTTTTTGAAAAATCTATAGGGGGCGGGGTAAAACCAGAACTCTCCTAAATCCTTTACAGTTGGAGATAAAGGCCCTGTCCTATTTTCCCAACACACAATTTGCTTCCAATCCCTGTATGCTTAGGCATCCCTTTGTATTTGGTGTGGATTCCAGCCAGTAGCAAGTTAACATTACTCAGATGCGGTTGCTAAATCAATGATGTTCCATCTGGGTGTGTGAGGGAAGGCTCAGTTCCTGGAGGATTTATATGTCCTGCTCAGCACAGTATCCATGCTTTTGCAGGTGGAAAAAACAGATTGAATATCCTGTAGCAGAAAGCCATCGTGATGAAAAATGTACGAGTGATGGGATAATTTGAGGTTGAAGTGTAATGTACTGTGGTCAGCACTCATTACATTTTGAGAACATGGACCTAGATCACCTTCTTTTGTGGAAGGGGGTGCAATGGGAGGGAGCTAAGGTGTGGGTTAAAATTCTTTGATGTTCCCCTCTTTGTCTTTAATTCCACAATTCACTTCTCCCTTGATTAAAGATGTTTGAGGAGGCTGCAGACTTTGGAAGCCTGCTCCCTTCCAACTCTACACAGATCTGGGGAACCCCTTTCAACATCTGCACAGCTCCCTTTTCTCCCAAAGAAGCAGAGCCCCATTGTTCGGTTCACCCATCGCCTACACCAGAGCAGACATGGGAGAGGTGGGGAGATATTTAAAGATGTATTATTTTACATGGAATCTAGGGCAGAGGCTTACGCCAAGGAGAGATGCAGCTTCTCTGCTCCGCCCCTTCCCTTTCCAAGTCCCAACTCCTGAAGTCCATGTGACTGCAGCACAAAGAGAGAAGCTGCAGGGAAGAGGGACTGATGCCATAGAAGAAGCATTCCTGTCTTCCACATACAGATCATTTTCCCCAGTGGTTTTTAACCTTTTTATATTTGGGGACTCCTAAACATTTTTTGAATGGTCGTGTGGACCTCTTTGGAAATCTCAGACTTAGTCTGAGGACCACCCAACATGCATGGACCACAGGTTGGAAACCACTGATATAGTTCATCTCTAATATGCACAGATCTGCAGTTAGAGTCGGTTACCGAAGTATTAAAAATAGTAATAATGCTGGTCATCCATACATCTCTGCAAAAGCGGATACACGTTGTCAGTCCTATTTAAGCAGAGCCTAGCTATTTTACTGTCCAGGGCGTGCTAAAAAAGTTGTGGGGGGGGGGGAAGCTGAGCAAAACCAAACTAACGGTGAAATCAAGCCAGTCAGCAGAAGATGAGGTAGGGAAGAAAAGGTCAGCCAATCAGAGCAGAGCAAAAAACCAAAACTAACAAAAAATTAGCAGCACAGCACTTGCTAAAAGTCAGAACCCAGAGCAAACATCCTGACTGCTGTCCCCGCAACCCTCGACCACCAGCCCTGGCTTTGTTTTGCAAGTGGGGAGACTGAGGGACTGTCACAAAGCCATGGAGTCAGGAACAGCATCCAGGTTTGCCTCAGTCTCAGCAGTCATTCCTCTTTTGAAAGTGCAGACTAAGAAATAAATACTTTTATCTTAATCTTGTCTTTAACAGAGCTCACTCCCTATCTTCACTTCTTCACTCCCTATCACCAGTATCTAGTAACTCTAAAACCTTTTCCCACTAGGATTCTAATGACTTCTTAGCAATAAAGATGGGGTGTGTTGTTATCATTTCCCACCCCACTCTGTCCTGGAGTAGGCTACAAATCCATAGGTATGTTGGTAGGGGTAGAGGTGAATAGTGGAGAAAGAGTAATTCTCTACAGGTATCTGTGTACAGTTGCCAAGTTAATGTCCTCTCCAGGCATATTATAATGTGATGTGGTTATAGTTTTGGGCTGTTGTATAATGTCACGTACTTGATTAAATAATCTGTCATCGTGGTGTTCGGGGAGAGTTAATTTAGTAGCTCTTCTAGACTCTCATTTCCCCCCCTTTGATTAAGAATCTCCTTACTCTTTGAAAGCATTGATCATAGATCCTGCAGAATGAAATAAATCTGTGGCTATTGCTTGGTTACCTACAAGATATTTTTCAGTTGTACATTTGTTTTCAAGTGTAATAGGATTGATCTGGCTCCCATTAAAGTCAGACAGAATTTTGCTATGAACTTCAAAAGGTGACATGTACAAAATCAGCAAGTTTCTCAAAGGCAACAAATGATTTTTTGAGTGGCTGTTTTGTGTGTGTCTGTGGTAGGGCAGTTGCCCTGAACTGGCAGAAATGGGGTTTAAAAGGTAGTGGAAGGTGCAGCCAATGGGCTGGGAGTGGCAGAGAACCAATCAAAGGTTACTAGCCCAGTGTAAGAGGGAGCTGCAGATTCAGTGCAGTCATTTGGGTCTTGAGGCTCAGGGAGGAAGTTTGTCTCCCTAGCTGGCTGGCTGGAGGGCTTTAAAAAACTACTCTGCTTCACTTGGTGATGCTGCCTCATTCTGATCAACCGTGAAACCTTATGCACATTGTTTTATTTGCTGAGGTTGTAAACTCCTTGACCTTTTGTTTCCAACTGCTTCTGCACCACACTGTGCACACCATGTGGCCTCATCAAATAATAATAGCAGATCGCATAAAAAAATGGAAAGAGATTGTCTGGTGGAAGAAGACTGTCCAGAATTAGCAGCAGCTCAGTGCACTTTGTGAAGGGATTGCTCATTTTCTGAAATCTCTTCTTTTTCTCTGTGCCAAGCTCACAATATACATATCGCAGTCAAACAGAAATCACACAGCTAAGGTAGCTAGAATGGAGGAAGGTGTACTGGTGCAGTACAAGAATCCTGGTCTGTAGCGACCCAATTACTGTTAACCCTGGATAATCTAGTGAGAGGGAGGGATGTTTTATTTATTATATTATCTAACTGAACTGGAAGGGTGTACATGTTGATGGAGAGAGAAAATGGTTCTGGCTTTTTTTCAGGGGATTTTCTGAGTCCCTGTCACTTCCAAGAGAGTCTTTTTTGCTTTTTACCTTGCATCATGCTAAATTCAGTCTTAGTTTGAAGCCTGCCATTATTTACTTGGTTAGAGAGGTTATTGTTGCATGAAAGGAGGAATTATTAGACTCAAAGGATTGCATGTCTTGTCTTTAGTGCTCTTGGGTCCTGCCCTTCAGAAAGCAAAACATCGCATAGAGGAAAAACAAGGGGACACTTCAAAATATTGTAGGTAAAGGGCCTATTTTCTCTGCATCTACTGTACCGAATGATGATTACATTTAAAAAGCTGGGTGGTCAGATGTCAGAGCCCATAGTGTACCCAGGACTGAGCAGAGCAAAGCATTTGTGTGTTCATCCTTTGTTGTGACACTATTGAACCAAAGTTATACAATTCAAATGGCAGAGTGGCCCTCTGTCTATAACTCACTTGGTTGTTTTCTTGCTCTCTAAAGACAAGGACAGTCTGTTAGACTCCGCTGAGATTTACCTGACGTCTGCCAGTTCATGCTAAAAGCAGAATGTCATTTTAATGCTATATTTTAGCAGAAAACATAAATACAAGCCTTGAAACCATCGTTAGTTGTGCTGCATCCTGAGGTAGACTTCTCTACATGAGTAACGTTCTATTTTATATATATGGATGACTTCATTTTTCTCCCTTCTTATGTTTTGTTGCATGGTGAATTGGTCTAGAATCCCTTGTCTGCCTACGTCGTAAAATACATGACTGCCTGGAAGGCAGGATGCCCACAAAGGGAGTTGTATAATAGTACTGAAAGAGGGAGGTAATGCGAACCTCATGGTGACTGACGTTCAAGAAGACAGTTCATTGAAAACAAAAAATGAGATTTTTTTTGTAATAATCTCTCTCTCTCTGTGTTAAGATGTGCTCTGATACCAAACCTTGGTGTGTGAAACAGTTAAAAAAGTAGGTTTTCTATAGCTATGTTCTATAGCCCCTATGGCTGCAGGTTCTGATCTTCTCATGAAGGAAAGAACTTCATTTCATTTTCAAGGCGTGGGGGTGGTCCAGCTTTGAGCTGGGGTTTGAACTAGAGGATCTCCTGCGGTCCCTTCCAGTGCTAATATTCTGTGATAGGACTGGTGTAAGGCATTGATACTATGATTCCTGGATTTTTGCCAGGCTTGTTCCAGTCAATATGGATATAAATGGCTAAAGAAAGTTCTATCAATATACACAAATTGAATAATGCAAATGGAGAACAGCACAGCAAATAAGTATAGCAGAATGCATGCAACAGAGCAACTGAGATATTATGGTAAATAGGACAGCAATTCAGGCTGTAGGCTTATTCCTCAATATGTCAACTTTAACATATAGTAAAACAAGGGCATGGAGCTTTTCTAACACACACGTTGTTATGCCTGAGGCTGGTTACTCTAGCCTAGGAGGCTCAAACACGCGGCCCGTGGCAAGAGTCAGAATTCCCAACCCCTGGCTGGCTTCTCAAGTGGCCTGTGCGCCGCCAGCTGGGAGCTAGCAACTGGGCTGCAGCCGCCTGCTTCCCGCTGGGGTCCTCCTGCTGCTGCCGAGCTGAGCTCGATGCCGTCCACAGTACTTCTGGGCCACCCACGCCGTGCCCCCTGCCCCTCCTCCAAGGGGCTTCGGCAGCTGGTGGAGAGGAGCCAACCGCCACCTGGGAGTGGGACTGGAGCTGCGCCACTCACCAGGCAGAGCCCCAGCCTGCACCGTCGGGGGAGCATGGTGGGCCAAGAGAGCGGAGTGCGCCTGGGGCCAGGTCAGAGCTCAGGAGGGGCACCTGAGGGTGTGAGGAAGGTTCCCATGGGGGCTCTGGGCTCGGGTTTGTATGCAGCTTTCTTTCTTTCTTTCTTTCTTTCTTTCTTTCTTTCTTTCTTTCTTTCTTTCAAAAAAAAAATCTTTAAAAATTTAATTTTAATTAAAAACCTTTTTAAAAAGGTTTTAAAAAACCTTTCTAAAATTAAATTTCAATTAAAATTCATTCAAATTCAATTAATTAAACCCAATTAATTAATTTTATTTGCAATAATTTTGAATTCAATTAATTAATTTTTAATGTAATTTTAATTAAATAAACTGGTGGCCCTTCAGAGTTTTAAAACTCTTGTATGAAAAGGTTTCAGTGATGTGGCCCTCGGACCAATATCCTAGCCCTCATGTGGCCCTTGTGGTGATTTGAGTTTGAGACCCCTGCTCTAGCCCTTTGTGATCAATTTTCTCATGTGCATTTTTACCTAGGAAAACTTGTCTCAGAAAAATCTTACTGTTTTTCATTGTGAATTACATTTACCCATTTCTAAACCTGATGTTGCTTGTTAGATGTCATGCACAATGAGCTGAATACTTGCATTATACCATGTCTAGTCCTTTGCTAGAGGACTACAATCTGATCTCTCCACCTTTCTTGAGGTCACTGTATAGCCCTAAGTTAGTTTGAAGCTGTATGAGTTTCAGCATTAACTTGGGCCACGATACCTGTGCTATCTAGCGGAATTGGTCCTAGCCCCACCAGATATGCATAGCAACTCATGAAGCCAAATCCTCTTGTACAGATATTTTTGAAAAACTATAAAAATATATACGCAATATGTCACCTTTCCCAGGCTCAGTGCCAGCATATTGAGTTCTTCTGGCTTTGTGTCATCCCCAGGATAACACAAAACAGAGCAGCCAGGAGAAGGATCATGAACAAAGGCCTTTTCTAGGTGCCTTTGCTAGTGGCTGATGTGTGGGGAAAATCCTTTTCCCATTGAAAATCTAATGAAATAGATGTTTTCAAACTGTTTGAAATGTGAACAGTGCACTTAATGTCGACCACTGCTTCTGTTGTACCTGAGCTGTATGAAAGCACCTTCATTTGATTAGATAATCACTAGGATCATTAACTGAACCTGTGCAGTCATGATTTTTTTATGCAGAATTAAAGATTAAAACGTCTAGGGCTTTCTTCAAAATGAGGCATTTGCAATGCAATGTTCTACTCTGTGCTACACCTGATGGCACTTATCACTAGGCAGTTTATGAGAAATATTTAAAACCAGGTACTTCCCCCTTGCCATTACTGAAAATTACAGTCTTTACCCCAGCATGTAGTAAATACCATATATTACCTTCTTTAATCTAAAGAGGATATGGACAAAAAATAACTGACACCATTATTTCACCAGTATAAACTGCAGAGGCTCTGTAAATCTTAGAACACAGCTGAAACTCCAACTTAGGTTTGAGACAAAATGCCTTAGTTCTCTCCAGCCCAGCTAAATCTTGAGTAGTCATCTTTACGATATTACCTGAGATGATTGAAAAATGCCATTTGTTTTTGGTGAGAAATTCTAATAAATATTTTTTTCAGTCCTTTGTCCCCCAACTCTCTGCATTTCCTGGACACATCATGGTGTAGGGGAATGGGGGATATTTATCTTTTGGTTTACCCTGCCTCCCCCAAAAAATCTGGTTTTCATGGTTTCATTGATAAACATGAAAATGTTGACCAAAATAAAAACTATCTGCAAAAATATTTTTGTTTTCGTCCAAAAGATGTTTTTTTTCAGTTGAAAAATGTGTTCTAGCTAAAAAGTTTTGACCAGCTTCTCTCATTTAAAAACAAAACTCCATTATTATGAAATTGGATATTTGGGCAGAATAAATACAGCCTTTATACTCTGAATTTTTTATGAAGCTATATACAGACTCAATACAGAGATTACGTACAGCTGACTATGCTCTTTACTGTTAAAATTATGGTAACATTAAGATTTAACCAGACACCAAAGTGAAAATACTAATTTAAAGTGAATAGTGAGTATCTAATGTGAACAGGCTTTCATAATAAGAGATAATTATATGCCTCTTTATGCACACAACCATCTTGCTTTCATAATATACATATCTGTAAACAGTGAATTTTAATGAATGAATGCTAATTCTTGTAGATCAAAACAAGCTTACTGAAAGTTTAGACCTGGGTTTTAAGCAGAACTTGTTGACAGTAATAAGTGATGCTTATTTTAGTTAATGTTCCTTGTGTTTCTAAACTTTTCAGTGTAACATCATTGTCATGCCACCTGATGCCTTATAGTCTCATAGGTTATGTCTTACACTACAAAAAGTTAGGTCGACTTTAAGTTGATCTAAAGTCAACTTTATTAGGTCGACTTAACAAAGTCGAACACAGATAGTACCTCAAGGAAAGGGTGAGTTAGAGAGAGGGGTTGTGTTCAGTGGTGTGAAGTATTTTGTAAATGATTGGTTCTTTCTGTGCTTTATCTCTAAAGTATTACAAACTTGCTCAGCCTGTATCTATTTACTTTCACTGTCATGTGTCCCTCAAGAGATGAACTGGAAACCAGAAGGTTTGCATCTTTAGTGGGTTTCTGGGGGACATACAAGAACTGCTGGGAAGGCTTGGGGAGGGGAGTTGGACATGAGGTCTGCAGCTGATGTGCATGCCTGAAGGCCTAAAGCCAGGAACAGTGTCCAGAACTCTGCCCAGCCTCAGCCAGCAAAGAACATGTGGGATTCAGTACCTTGACCCTCTCTCAACAGTCTGAATGGTTATGTCTACACTAAGAAAAGTTAAGTCGACTTAATAAGGTCAACTTTAAGTTGTGTTAAAGTCGACCTTATTAAGTTGACTTAACAAAGTGGACTTAGGCATCCACACTGGGTTTAGGTCGACCTAAGGAAGGGTTAGGTCGACCTAAGGAGGCTTAATTCGACCTAACGATTGGCAGTTATTAAATCGACTTAAGCTTTCATTAAGTCAACGTACGGATTTTCTTAAGTTGACTTAATGAAAGCCTAGTGTGGACGCGGCTTAATTTAAGTCAACTTAAGCCTCCTTAAGTCGACTTAAATTGCCAGTGTAGACATGGCCAATGAGCAGCAAGGGGAACTCTGCAAGATCTGTGATGCCAACTGAGTCCTATTAACAGGCTGCAGGACATTTATCTTGTCACAGAGTGATTACCAAATTGTCTTGCTTCCTCTTCCCTGGAACATTGATGAGCGTTTGTGAAGATCTCCCATGACAGGAAACCATTCCCATACCGTATTTTCTTTAAAATCCTACATTGGCTCATGTTGCACTAGTCTTGTAGAGGCAGTCCTGCAAAAATGAAATTTAGTGCAATAAAGAGATGAGCATTTGCCTCCTTTATCTCTTTTCTCTAATGTTTATTGTTCGGCACAGAGATTGTCCTATTACCACTGAAGTTGCTTGGAATTCTGCCACTATTAGTACAAATAGGACTGGCCTAAAGATGTTCATGTTTTGCTTATTAAGGTGAAACTATAGTGCGATCCACCTCTGGGTGCACCTCTGGGTGCAAAGAATGCCATAGTGACATACATTATATTGGGACATTTATACTGCATGTTCAAACTTGGATATTAATGGTCCCATGGTAGTCATACAGTTGGAACTTTTTTTGCCATGTCTTCAGGAACTTTGTGGCTGTATAACTAGCTTGCAACTTTTAGGATGTTGATTTGCATTTAGAAACCTGCTTATCAAATGCAAAACTGGTCTTAGTCATTGTAAATGCAATCTAGGCCAGTTCCCAATGGGCATCATCACAAAACCAAAAACACTTGGCAGAGTTGGGTATAGACAACAGCCTGTGTTCAGAGCGATGTGTGCAACAAAAGATGGAGAGAGAAATATTCCTGTGTCACTCATAGAAAGTCTTTCTGAGTCAGGGCTGCAGTGCTGTGGGATGGCAGCGTGAGAAGATGCATTCAGAGTGACAATCAACAAAATGCTATAGCCTGACCTGTAATTGATAGTGTGCTTCAAAGAAGAGATTATACATCTGTGAAATTCAAGAAAATGATTCCAGCATTGCAACTGCTCTGCAGACAAATCCCGCTCCTTAATCTTGGTCTGTGGTAAGGCTCCTTATGAGCTAGTGTTACCTTCTTCCAGGTCCCAGAATTAATTCACAAGGGTATTCAAAAGAGCACAATAAAGTATTGTTACTGTCACAAAGTCCATTTGTGATAGCAGAGAGTTTAAATATTTATGGCTAATTAATTACCTGGGCTGTTTCTCCATGCAGAGGCAGAAAAGCCACCCCATACCCTGGGCATTTTACATAGACTTCTTGGGCTGTGGGGGTGCGTCTACACTTGTAAATTAAGTCGACTTAAGTTTGCTTAAGTCGACTTAATTTACTCTGCGTCTATACTACACTTTCCTTAAGTTGACTTAAGCAAGCTGCTTAAGTCGACTTAAGGAAAATAAAGTCGACTTAATTAAAATTAAGTCAACTTTATTAAACCTCCTTTTAATTTGACTTTAGGCTTAAGTTGACTCTCTAAAGTCGACTTAAGCCAGTGTAGACCTGGAGTAGCCCTCAGTCGACTTAGGGCTCTCCAGGCCTCCCCCACTGCCCTCCCTGCCGGGAGGGGGCACAGAGGGAGCCTGACATGCCCCCCACAGGGCAGGGCAGGGCAGGGCAGAGCCCTGCCCACCCTGCCCCTATGCCCTGCCATGGTCCCTGTCCCCCTTTGCCCCATTGTACCCATGTAGAATGGGCCAAAGGCTGAGCCCCCTGGCACTGGGCAAGGGGTGCCCCCCTAACCCCTAGAAGTTGAACTAGGCATCCAGTGTGGATGCTCTAGGTCGACTTTGTAAGTTACCGACAAAGTAGACTTTAAATTTAGGTGTAGACATGCTAAGTCGACTTAACTAAAGTTGACCTAAATTTACAAGTGTACACATAGCCTGGGTGCTGCATTCCTGCTTACTTCCCAAAAGCAGATGGGTGGCAAGTGGATTGGCTTCCCTACCTCTCATCATGCACCAGCTAGCACATCTCTGCAAACACAGGCTGCTGATGTTGGCCAGCAGCAAATTGGTACCCTGTGTTCCACCATGCAGAATGAGGAGGGAGAGCATAGGGAATTGTATTGTATCACAGAGGGACATTTCTGAGCCATAATGACTCTCAGGGCTGCTAATGGGCAATTTGGGTCCCATCACTTGTTCAGGGCAGTGTCTAATAGTGAGTCTAGGGCCTAACTTCGAGTGCACTTTACCATAAGTGCAATTTCATTCACATTACACCCATCTATAAAGAGGAGTATATAGGGCATGGGATTGTGAAAGCTGCCTAAGGACTTGAATACCCTAAGTAGTAATTTTAATGGGAGGCAGGCATCTAAATCTCTTATGTGGCCTTACTAGTCTCTAAGTATCTTCTTTTTACACACTTGTATATTATTACTATTAACAAACCTTTATTAGGACTCTTTGGGTGCGCCTACACTTGTAAATTAAGTCGACTTAAGCTGGCTTAAGTCGACTTAATTTATCCTGCGTCTACACTACAGTTTCCTTAAATTGACTTACGCTGCTACTTAAGTCAACTTAAGGAAATTCAAAGTCGACTTTATAACACCTCATATAAAGTCAACTTTGAAGCTTGTCGACTTTTTAAGTCAACTTAAGCAGTGTAGACGCCCTTAGTCAACTCGGGGCACGGGTCCCTTCTCCCCAGGACCCGCGCTGCAGCTGCTGAGCAGCTGGAGCTCGGGTCTGGGGAGAAGGGAGCCCCATGCTCCCTCCTAGCCGGGACCGAGCTCGAGCTCCTGGGAAGCCTTCAAAGGCTTCACAGGAGCTGGAGCTCAGTCCTGGCCAAGGGAGCCCCTGGCTCCCTCCTAGCCAGACCGAGCGGTCATGGCCAGGAGGAAGTGCAGGAGACTCACAGGGTCCCAGCTAGGAGGGAGCATGGGGATCCCTTCTCCCTGATACCCACGCTCCAGCTGCTCGGCAGCCGACAGCTGGAGCGCGGGTCCCGGGGAGAAGGGATTGCAGGGCTCCCTTCTCGCCGGGACCACTTAGG
>ML685786.1:20439705-20455091 GCA_007922175.1 Pelusios castaneus
CCGGCAGCTGGAGTGCGGATCTCCCGCTCTTCCCCCTGACTGGGACCACTCGGGTCCCAGGGAAGTTCTCCCCGGGACCTGAGCGGTCCCGGCTAGAAGGGTTCCGTTCTGCCCGGGACCTGAGAAGTCCTGAGTAGAAGGGAGCCAGGGGTCTGAGGCAGAAGCTTCCCTCCACTGAAGGGAGTTCTGTTGCTGCCCTGGGGACAGCCAGCCCCATGTGGGGCTGGCTCTCCCTGGACCAAACTAGTCGACTTAGAGAGTCTACTGTGGACTCTCTTAAGTCGAGTTAGTAAGGCCCCCTTTAAGTTGACTTAGGAGTCCTGTCTGGACTCTCTAAGTCGACTTAATAAGGTCAACTTAAAGTCAACTTATTTAAGTCGATCTAAATTCCCCAGTGTAGACATAGCCTTTAAGCTGATGTTTTACCACCATTGGGCAAAGATTCATTGTCTGAAGAATGCTTAGAGGTGAATTAACTTTCCAAGCACAATTTATTTAGAGACACCCACATAATAAATACATTCAAATAAAAAAAGACAAGCCTCATGGCACAGACTTCTCCATCTGGGTCTGTCCAGTACAATGAGATCCAGTTTTATCTTGCATTCTTTGAGGTTGGCTTTAAGGTGTCCTTGTGTCTGAGGAGAGATACCTTAGAACAGGTTCCTGTGCTCAGTTCACTGCAGAACACTGTCTTTGGTATATGGGGAACCTCTATGCAGACCACATGCCAACCGAGCAAAGCTGAGCCCTGATGAGCATACTCTCAATGTCAACACATACTCCCAAATGTGTGTTTTGGTTTTCGATGTTAAGGGAAATGTTCTGACGTTGTAGAATTTCAGCAGTGAGGTGTGAATAAAAATGAGTGAAATGAAAACCTCCTGGATAGAGCATGAAGGAAGTAAAGACCATTGGTAAGCAACTACATGTTGTAATATTCAGCTCTGAAGCATTCAGATAAACCTAAGCATCTCAGATAAAAACACTTACTGAGATCTTATTAGTGCACCATGGGGTTCAGATTTATAGTCTTTTTCTTCATTTTTCCTCCTTTCTTTACCTCTTATAAATTCAGGAAGTCTGCTAGCTTGGTGTTCTTCTATAGAGGTAATTCTCTACTTCTCTGCATCCAAAAATAAAATAGCCAAGGCTTTCAAAATGATTTCACGGTCAAGAGTCCCTTCAAGGAACATCAGAGAACTGCTTCAAAAAGTTTTTAAATTGCCTCTCTCCCAGACTAGCTGAAATGAAAAGTCTTAGAAGCAGAAGTAAGAAGACAGATTAGATATATTCTTCTGTCATTTCATAAACTACACCTAGGTTATGGAATCATATTCTGAGCTGAGGTAAGGTCGTGTAACTCTAGTAAATTTGTGTAACTCCATTAAAGTCAGATGAGCTATGCTGATTCACACTGGTTGATTCACGCTGTCCCCTGAACTTCTTCTAATTGATGCACCTAAATGCCTTCCCCTTTGGTGATGCCACAACTTCCTAGAAAAACAAGGCATGTCCCTTGGTATATTTTTCCCCATCTGGGCAATGGTTTTTATCAAAAGTCATTTCCAAAGTGATAGAATGCTATCTGCAAGAAACTGGGATATGCAGAAAAGTTAAATATTTGGGGTTAAACTAGAGCTGCCCAACAGTCACTTTTCTTCATGGATCCCATTCGCTCTCAGGATAAAGGGGAAAACTAGAGAGATTGTGGGTGCCATCTCGTTTCCTCAAAAGATTTTCTCTCACTGTAAACTGAAATAGTTCCTACCACTCCTTACTCAATATTGATAAATAACATAAGTGTCTGGGGCCAGTTCCCCACCTAGTGCACATTGATATGGCTCTGATTAACTAACTTACACTAGCTGTGTTTCTGGACTATCAGATCTTAGAGCAAAGTGGGAGAGGATGAGGACTCCAAAAATATACCACTTCCAATTGATTCTAGTCACTGTGAGAATAATGTTTTAAGAACACTGCAACCATTTCTGGAGCATTCCAAAATAGCATTTGGCACCCTTATCTTCAAGGGACGTGGTGTCTGCAATTTTAGTGTCTCTAAAGATAAACACTGGTGGTGAGTTTTTAGTACCCACATGTCTCTAATAACAATGCAAATATCCACATACCAATAGCCTAGTTCCAAGGCAGATTTCTGCCAACATTTGTGTATCTCTGTCATATAATGTAATAATGAAACAATAATTCTGCAAATATAAACATTTAATGATCAGGTTATGTCAGCCAAACACCTTGGAGATAAAAGTGCTGTGGAGATCCAAATTTAGGGTATTCCAGCTCTCATCTCCACGTCCAGTGTGAGAGAAGTGTGGGAAATGAGTTTATACAGCATCACAAAGGGCAGGCCAATGGAATTCCAGAGCTGAGAATGGAATGTTCATTCCATCATAAGGCATCTAGCATGAGAAAAGAACTGGGAATAGCATTTTTAAGGGAATAAAAATAGTCTCATTAGGGCTTTATGCAAAGCTCATTGAAGTTAATGTATGTAGGATTTAATATGTAGAATGTATATTTTAGGTTTTGAGCCGTGAAAAGATGCCTGCTTATTTGGCAAGGTAAGAGAATAGCCATATAAATGACTAGGTGAACAATCCAATCAGGTAAACAACTGGATGAGTAAACTAATGTTAGGCCAGAACAGTGTTTATACAATATATAATGAGAAATTTTGTTACAATGTGAATGTGGAGGTGGACTGATCACTCACTGAAGCAGAAAATAACTGACATTGCTTCAGCTCAAGGGTCCATTTGTAAACCTGTGCTATGGAAAAAGAACCAGTCAGCAATGTGCAACTTTCCGCCGACTTCAGTGGGCTTTGGCTCAAGATCTGGACAGACCAAAAAAAAAATAAAAATCTCTATATATGTATTCTGGGTGAAATCCTAGCCCCACTGTGTGCAAGTCCAGCTGTCGCTGTCATAGCTGTCTGAGAGGGTGGAATGAAAGAGGTAGTGAGATGTTCCTTGACTTTTGTAGGCATGTGTCGGGGGAGGTGGTGGAGTGCAGGGACAGAAGTTCTGTTGAGCTTCTATGAACGGCATCTGCAATGACACTATTACCTTTAGACGCTCTGTCTGATCCACCATGGCCTTGATCATGCATTCATGGCCAGCTAATATTGTCTCCTGGTTTTCCTTCCATTCCTAGCTGTCCATCTTCTGAGATTCTGACATCAATTGTCCCCATGCCTTTTTCTCTCTTTTGAATGCCTGAAAGGCCAGGAAGAGTTCCTGGAACATGTCCTCCTTGCTTTTCTGGGGTCAATTCCTTATTAGCCATAGGCAGTCTGCTGTGCCTTGGCTGAGAAGCTCACATCTGTGTAAGAACAATAAACAATAAACAAAAATCATTATTGTGAGTGCCCTAGCAGTACACATGAATCACTCTGAAAGACACCTCATTCTCACCATCCTCCTGCGCAGAGCACAGCCCCTTGGTCCATGGCCAGATTAAGGCTCCTGGGTGTCCAGGGGTGCCCACTTTTGCGTCCCCCCCCCGCATCGCAGTGGCTCCCAGCCTGGGGGGGTGGGCAAGGTGGCACTCAGGTGCACTGGTGCTGGAGCCACAGATGGCTAGCTTTGGGTTAGGGCAGGCCAGCACTCAGTGCTGGGGCCCAGCTGCCACTGGCGGGGGGGAACCATGCCAGTGCGGGGGCCTTGGGGCCTGTAGACCGGTCAGCCACGGTGGGCTAGTGCTTGGCAGTGGGGCCTGGCTGGCACTGGCCAGACCTGGCTGGTGTGGGGGGGGTCAGGGCCACAAACTAGGCAGCTGCATTGGTGGGATGGCACTGGTGCTCAGCAGACTGAGCATGGGATGAATCACCCCCATTGACATTTCCTGCAGGAGGAAGTAAGGTGGAGGACTGGGCCTGGGTTGTCTTGTGGGAAAGGATTCAGCCCACCCTCCTAGATTAGTATTTGTATTACAATAGCACATGAAGGCACCAACGCAGATTGGAGCTACATTATTTTTCTTATTTATCATATATATTATAAAGGTGATTAGGATCCCCTACCAAGCTCTGGGTCCCTGGTGCACTGTACTTCCCTCATGGACCTCAGCATTCTAAATAGAAGAAAGGGACAAAGAGTAGGTGAGTTGAAAATGTATGTTAGAACCATTCCTCCATTTAACAAAAGTCCCACTCTTGGAAGAGGGGACAAGG
Organism: Pelusios castaneus; assembly: GCA_007922175.1. Taxonomy (NCBI): domain Eukaryota; kingdom Metazoa; phylum Chordata; order Testudines; family Pelomedusidae; genus Pelusios; species Pelusios castaneus. Next base: position 20,443,901 of record ML685786.1, read on the forward strand.
AGACACTGAAGATCAGGAGGTCATTGCCTGGGCATACAGAGATTGATGGAAGTTTGTTTCTGGCCTAGAGAGAAAGATATGGCAAGATCTATTGTAAGACCTGTGCAATTTCTCATAATTTCTCTCATGCAAGATTGAATATAGTATGAGGGAAAGCATTACTTTGATTTCTCTTGTCCTGTTTTAGTGGTTATCAGTGACTACCTGAACACATCAAACTACTGGGGGAAGGAGGAGTTGATTCTGCCATCCTTCAAAGGAAATTGTCTCTGTGTGGCCAGCACGGCCAGATCTCTGATATTTAAAAGATACTGTCTTGTTTGGTCTGCAGGCTGAAAAATAAAGTCTGCCTTCAAAGAGTATAATTGTGGGTATGAAATACTTAAGGTTTTTAGAACATGTAAAGCTACTTCTTCTGCCTGGACCAGGGGAGGCAAAGATCATACAGAGAGTAGACACTGAGTACTCAAGGGGCTAGTCGCATAGAATACAGATGAAATGTGAAAGGCTGGACTGATGGGTTTGTGAGAATAAGTCAGTCATAGACACACAACTCCAGGCGTCCAAACTAAAATTGGCCAAACCGTGCCAGTTCAGATAGTGAGATATTTACAGGAGAGCGTGTTTCCATTGGTTCTCATATGGGCCATGGGGTCAGAAGAGCTCGGGTCTATTTCTAGTTGTCACGGAGTCACTGTATGATCTCAGCCAATTCACTTAAACACTTTGTTCCTCAGTTTACATATCTGTAACACAAGTATAAAATCACTGCCTCAAAGGTGTATGGTTAATCTTAATAACATGTTTATGAAGTGGTGAGTGCCTCATATAAAAGGCACTGTACCCAAGGAATTTTTTTCAATGAGTTCTAAATGAGGAACAATATTCCACAGGGAAAATTGTGTGTAATGCTATATTTACCATTGGATGCCTGGCAAAGCACAGACTGTTATGTGTAATTTTCATAATATTTTGTAAGCTCGTTTTGGATAACTAATAACTTCATAAATGTAATCCTTTGCTTTCTAGCTTTGTGGTTAAAAAAAATCAGTAATACACCATTTGTGTCTCTCTTGAGGCTATGCTCTGTGGTTTCCTAGTATGATCTAAATATTATATCTAGTAAATCTTTTCTCCTATTCATTTAGGCTCTGTCTACACTGGCAATTTAAGTCGACTTAAATCAAGCCATGTCCACACTAGGCTTTCATTAAGTCGTATTAAGAAATTCCTTAAGTCGACTTAATGAAAGCTTAAGTCGACTTTATAACTACCAATGTCCTGACCATGAATACCCTATAGCTTAGTGATTAGGCCACTGTCCTTTAATATAGATGATTGAAATTCTGGATCCACATCAGGCAGAAAGGGAATTTAATTCTAGTCTTCCACATCTCATATGATGGCTCTAACCACTAGGTTAAATTTAATAAGGGAGAGTTACTACCTCCTCCTTCAGCTGTTTTTTTTACTCTAGCCCTTCATTGTGAAGTAGTTAATTTCAGGTTGAACAAAACATTTTGGATATTCCTTGCATGTGAAAATGTATGCTAAGTGTCCCTAGACAGTACAGTATCAGAAATGTGTCCATGGCTAATTAAGCTTCAGCCATTATCAAAGATTGTGGCAACATTCATTACCATTGAAGATTAAGGCTGATTGTGCATCTCAAGTCCATCTGTTTGTTTACTTGATTGGATTGCAGGGCTTTCTAAAGAACAGCAGGTGCCCCCCCCCCATAGCTCCAGCCTTCTGTAGGTGAGGGACTAGCTTCAGCCTTATGGATTGGATCTTCTTTTGCCAGAGCATCTTGGTTAGGTTAGGTTGTTCTTGCTTCACTGTGGGCTACGAAGATGTAGACTGGTACCCACATAAGGGAATAAGAAAGCCTAAGCCCTAGGCTACAGTTACCGCCATTTTCGGTGGCAGTCGACGGGAGATACGCAAGGTATGTAAAATACCTTGCATATCTCCTGCCAACTTCTTAAATCCTCCCTACACATTACACTAAGCTGACCAGAAGCGGTGTCCAGTCGGTGTACTGTAAGTACACTTATGGAGCTGGTTTTCGAGCTCCAGTTCGGTTATCGATTGAGTGTGTCTACCCAGTGCTGGGGGGGGCGGGGTCAGGGGCCCCGGCCAGTGCAGTTGGTGGGGGCCATGCAGCCAGTGCTGCTCAAGGGGACTGGGAGGAGCCAGCAGGGCTGTGGCAGCGGGGGGGGGGGGCACAGCTGGCACAGATCAGGAGGTTGGGGGGAGGGGCTGATGGGGCTGTGGGACAGCTCAGGGCTGGGAAGAGGCGGCCTGGCTCTGAGTCTGGACGTGGCTTGGCTGCAGCATGGCATGGGAGGCAGGGCGGAGCAGGGCCAGGGTGGGGATCAGGGAGGCAGAGAACCAATGCTGCAGCACGCAGCATTTCAGAGGTGGGGTCTCTCCCCTCTCCCGGGAGCGCTGTGAGCCAGCCGCCAAGTGCGAAGTACCTAGTGGACCAAGCAGGACTGGATTATTGTGGGGCATGGGGCCCTCTTTTAGCCCAGAGCCAGGGGCTTAAACACTTAAAGCCCCTGCGCGAATCCAGTCCTGGATGTAGGGTTTTGGTTTTTGTGGAACATTAGTCTGCCTTTTATAAGAGGTGCTCAGTCACCCTTTTCAGATTGGATAGCCTCCAGCTTAGTAGAAAGGAGCTCACTCTTCTTGAGGACAAGCTGGTTAGAGAAGTCAGGTGGGTTTCAAATTTGCAACCGTGTCAGAAGGATAGTCCACACTGAAGTTACTGTGCTTTGATTCAAAGTGGTGCCTTACAGTACTTTGGCATATTAAATATAAAGGTTTTATGTTTAAATGAGGTAGCATAATAAAAGAAAATTCTTTGTCTAGTTTTGGGTTAAAAGCTTGGCTGTCACTGTAGACTTTGTGACATTTATCCACTCACGTTCATTTTTTGCTCCATTTCCATCACTACTGAAAATCAGGGGAAGCATCCAGGGACAGCCTTCGGGAAAATAGGGCCCTGGGCAAACTTGTATTTTGGTACCTTTTCTCTGAGTTCAGCCCTGGGTGGCTGGGCTGAGGCTGTGTCCCCTAACAGTGAATTTAATTATAAACATTTTTTTAAGGTGAGCTGATGGGCCACACAAGACGCCTCAATGAGTCACATTGGGCCCATTGTCCATGACTGCTATGTAGATTCTTATGCCACCTTTATTGCTATTGTATCTGAGCCACACTTGGAATAAAGGCACTTATTCCTCAGATATCCTCAGGACCACATCCATAATATGAATATGATACGTGTAGCAATGTAGCAAATTTCTGCTTGCCCATTCAGGAGGGCAATTGCTTATATTTTAACAGGAGAAATAAGTACCACAAGGGTTGTCAGCATCATCACCATGCTTATAAAGGGTAGATAAGAGTGAGAGAATGGTGAGCGTGAGAGAAACCTCTGTATTAACTCATTTCATTTGATTTCCACTTCGCTACTCATTAGAATTAGAAAACATATGCTATTTCAAACCCCTGCCATGGCAAAGCAACTTTTTCTTGAATATATACACTCCCTGCTTTTTATTCCTGACTTGTGATTCTTGAATATTTGAGATTTTTCAGTACTATTGAGATACTGTGTGTAAGAACAGAGCATTTTATATATTTGTATTTAAGTGAAAACCTCAACTAAACATTAGCTGTAGAGTTGTAAACTGGAATCGTAAATGGTCAATCCTGTTGACATTGTCTTTATATTGACCAATCAGTCCTAATGTTAATTTAGTATTTATGCTGTAAGGTAATCTCCTTATGTATGTTGAGTAATAAAAAGATAACATTTACTGTTTGTGTGAGATGAATGCTTCACAGCAGCAGATATTGACTGTAATAAGGAGAGGCAGGATACGGTGATAGCTATGAAATAAAGACTATTATCAAAGCATATAACTGTCAAATCCAATAATTTGAGGATATAAAAATTAAAGCATACAGGAATGTATAATAGGATTTCATGCAACTAGTAACTCAGATTTAATTAATCTACATGATTGATGCCTAGACTCCCTTTTCCACATGTTGACACATTTATCCCTGGTGTAAATTTGGTGAAGTTAATAGTCCATTTTGTCTAAATTAATTAATTTAATAAAACCACCACTTCATAACAAAACATATTGGGCCAGTTGCATCATAAGGCACCCTAATTTGGAGGTCAGGTGATGACGCAGTCCCCTGACTGATTTGGATTGTATCCCACAGTATTGAAGCTACCAGTTTCTGGGAATTAATTGCAGGTAGTGTTGGTGAACTGATTTTACACAAAAACTTTGCTCCCAAAGTTTCACATTTGGCTGGTGGTAGTTCTAGGGTGATTTTTTTAAATATAAATTACAAAATTCATCACATGTCACTAGAATCCAACCCATTGGACAGTCCCAGTTATCTCACTTGGCAAATACCATTCCCAGTACCAGCTCTGGAAGGTACCTCCATCATTCATACCGGGAAAGAGAATAAATGTATTTTGGTTTTTCAGAGGTTCCTCTGCTCATGTCAAATGGCAAGTGGTTCTTTCGCAGTGTATCGGGTGAGGTAGCTTCGCTGCTGTACACTCTGAGCAGGTTGCCTTTTGGTTACTATGGTGCTGTCTGGATTTAGGAGACCATTTATGAGCAGTAGAGAAGGTCCGCAGGGGAATTACACCCTTGGGGAAAAACAAACAGAGTCCTGTGGCACTTTTGTCTTTGAAAGTACCACAGGATTTCTTTTGCTGAACTGGACTACCACAGCTACCCCTTTGCAAACCTTGGAAAAGATTTTCAGTAGCTCCCAGGGGGCAAAAATTTCAAAAGAGCCTTGCTCAACCTCAGTGCTCTCTGGAAAGAAAGGAACCAGCCATTTTCCTTAGAGTGACTCCAGAGTTGGGAGTAGTTGGTGTATGCTTTATCTCCTTTGGCAAAGTAAGAGAACCTAAGGAAAAGGGCCCAGCAATTAGACCATAGCAAAGAAGAGCTGGCTGAAATTCATGTGTGAGAAGGTGAGTCACAGGTAGAAACCACAAAGTTGACTCTGGTCTTTGTTGTAGCTCATTTGGGGGTTCTGGTGTAGTCATTAGCTCACAGACACAAATTATCTTTTTTCCTTCTGCAACTGACTCTCATGTGTGCCCAGTAAACTAGTGTAGTATGTACAGCGGTCACCCAACCTTTTGCAAACAAATGCATTCGTGGTGGTTAAAATGCCTCGTACAAGAAGCCTGACCAATCTGAATTACTTCTGTACTTGTTTTGTCCCTTTTAATGGATTGGTTTTAAAGTAATCTGTTTAAAAAAAACGTGTTTTTTAAATATTTTTATGCATTTAATTCTTCTGTGTTCTGTATGTGAAGTTTAAGAACATCATGTAAGTCGAAGTTTGACAAACTTTTTTAATGGTATGGATTGACTGAACTTGCTGTTTTAGCTTTAAAACTAGTCATCTAAGGTAACATAGCATTCTGGTTTTCTACTCTGACCAGATAACCTGAAAATTTACAAAGTATTTCCAGTGGTCTGTAAGTAGAATTTGTGTCATAGGAGGGGTTTTTAATTTTTGATAGCATATTGACCAAAGACACAAATGAAGGTCTGGTTGTAGAAACCCATGTGACCATCCATAGCTATGATGCATTCAACCACAAATCAGCATTCAGTTATATTTATAATATTATAGTAAGCTGCACACATTATTGAAACAGCTCTAGCTTCTTATACCTTGAAAAGTTCTCAGTTCTGTGTTTTTGGCCCCAATTTTACATCAACATGGAAACCTACTGAGGTAAATGGAGCTCTGCTTGGAAGGAGAGGTTTGACTCTGCTCCCAGGATAAGAGCCCTTACTTACAAGTTTTTAAATGTTTCAGCAGGGCTTAGAAGTCAACCCACAGCAAACTTAAAAACCCTCAGCAGTTCATTCTATAAGCTGCAACATTTACACTACCTTACATACATGAGTGCGACTAGGAGCCACCATATGATGATGACTAATACAAATAAATCAAGAAGGTTGAATGTCAGCGTAACAAGAATATGTTGATTGAGGTTTGGCTGTGTTGTAATCACTATAGTAAGCCAGCTACAAAAGAAAGATAATAGTGGGAGGTGGGGCCAACCCTTTTTCTCTGTCATGAAGGTAGGCCACACCAGGGGCAACCAGCAAACTCTGATCACGAGTAAGGATGACATAATTTATAGCCCCCAGGTGGGGCAAGTAAACCTTTTGTAGGCTTTGCAGGCAGAGATCAGGGGAGTACTACAGGGTTCATGTGGGAATGGTCCCAGCTGCACCACACGAACCAGCTCCCTGGTTGCCAGATAGTTGCCCACCTCTCCTAATGGTACCTAGTTGGCTGAATTGCACTCAGCCTCATTGAGGTAGGTTGCAGAGTTTGTTGATGTCATCAGGCAGGCTCCCAGCATGGTCCTTAGGAATGAGCAGCTCCTAAAAGAGTGTAGAGATATCTTTCCTTTTGTGAGTTTAGGCCAGACTGAGTTCCTGGGCTCTTCCTTTATATTTCCTGTCCCACCGCCCAACTTCTGGTCTAATGGGCAGGAAAGCTCTAGCTCTGCCCAGCTGGAGTTGGCTTGGATTTCTTTGGCTGTCTCAGACGGAGGCCATGCCCCCTCATCATAAACAAACTATATACCAGGAAAGATGATGGAGCAAGGAATCAATTTGCAAACATCTAGAAGAGGAGTAGGTATTAAGTGATAGTCAGCATGGATTCTCAAGAACAAATGGTGTCAAACCAACCTGATAGCTTTCTATGGGAGGGGAAGCAGTAGATATGGTACACCTAGTCTCACATTACCTTCTTATTACCAATGGAGGGAAATACAATGTAGATGGAGTTCCCAGAGAGTAGTTATCAGTCACATTGGAAGGACATAACACGCAGGGTCAGTTCAATATTTTCATCAGTGATTTAGATAATGGTATAGAGAGTACATTTATAAAGCTTGCAAGTGCTTTGGAGGATAGTATCACAAAGGACAGATGCAAAGTACTCCACTCGGGAAAGAACATTCAGTTGCACACATACAGAATGGGAACTACATCATCAGGGAATTTGGCCCTAGGAATGCTTGCCTTAAAGTTTCCCAAAGGTAGCAATTAAGACAGTAGCTCTAGTGCTGGCAATCGCTAGTCTTTTTATCACTTTGTTGTCAAAAACTGCTCTAAGCACCACTAGCTAAAAAGTTGGTGGTTGCTCGGCTTCCTGTTTATATTAGCTCTCACACTGACCTGTCTAACAGTGGCGGTCCATTGGGTAATAAGGCTAATTTGTAGTAAGGAAATTTGCACTGTTGTTCAACATCAGTGAAGTCACACTGGAGAAACCCCTCAATGCCGATGTACTGGATCAACCCAAAGTGGGGTTTACATAATCACAGCTTAATTCAGTTAGTATCCACATACATTAGGGTGTGCAGAACTGTTATTGGAGTGAATTTTTCTTACTGTAGACAAGCACTTAGGGAAAATAGATTATTGTACCCAAAGCCACTGACTCTCCCTTGACACCTAGATGCAATCATTCCAAACAAAAGGTTCTCATTGGAAATATATATGTTGAAAAGTCATAATATATTTGTAATTTCTTTCTCTAACAAGTGGTGCAGCGGATTACATGCTAAAGATTAGGGGATTGACTTTGTAAAGTGCTCAGACACTATGCATCTCCCATAACTTTGACATTCTTCTTATATTCTATAATCTTGAGTACTGAACACATGGGCTGTACTTTCTATTAGGGTCTAAATGTATTTATCCTGCAGAATGGCACCACTAGTAATTGGAGTAAGCAGCTAAAGAAAATGAACCATAGAAGAATTTACATTTTCTGATAATTAAGGCTGTCCTAAGTGAATTAGCATTTAAGAAGAACGCATATTGTGATAATCCATGCAATAGTTACTTTCAATGCTTTACTGCCCTGGCAATGAAAATCCTGGCAAATTAATTTCTATAATTCTTAAGAAATATTTCAGTTTCTTTCTCCTTCTTTTAATGAACTTTAAAAAATTATATTTGGGTATTTAGAGCAACACAGCCATGTCGACATGTAACTGGTGGACCCGATAGAGATTTGGCTACTGATACAGCAAGAGCAACCTTTTGTGTCCTTTTAAAAGGACACCTACAAAGAGGGTAACTGCATTTTGTCAATGATGCTATTTATTTAACTGTTGCATGGTCTCTTTTATGGACAAATTTCTTTCTGTTTTTCAAATGATCTTCAATTCTTCTTGAGACTGGTGTTCAGAATAAAACTGTTTGATATGACAAATGTTTTTATACTTCCATCATAGCCACCAGCTTTATAAGAAGTAGTTTATGAGCACTGCTCAATCTTTGGAATCTGTTGTGGGAACAGAAAGACCTCCATGTGGACATTAGGGAATAACAAAATCTATTCTCTGATGTACCCATACTTAAGTACAGGTCCAGAGAAGCTCCTGCACTGGGCCGCAATACATCTCTTACCCCATGATTAGTCAGATGGAATAATAGACCCTCCAGTGGGAAGGAAAATGAAAGGTGGATTAAGAAGTGGGAAAAGCAGGGGTGGGAGAAAGTAGTGTTGCAAAAAGTCAGTAGGGGGAGTAGGTATTGGAAGGGGCTTTTGAAGGTGGCAAAGTCAGTGGGGAAAACACAAAGTTCTTGGGGAGAGAGGTTAATATAAAAGTCAGCAGGTGTGGGAGAGAAGATTGTAATTGGTGGCACTGGATGGGGATGAAAAGAGAAGCAACAGTGGTTGCAAGTTGATTTGCCTGGGGCTTTTTGACAGAGGGAGAATGATGCAGGTATGGAAATTTCTTGGAGGAAAACACAGCTGTTTTGTATCCATGTACATATGGCTCTAGGGACGTGGTGAGAAATGAATGGGACTCAAGAGCAGGACTTGGGGAGTGGTAGGTCAAATTTTCTCCAGCCTGAAATTAATTCTGGAAATGGGTTCCTTGCTGGATCCAAACCCACACAAACTTGGGGATCTTGGGACTTGGCTTTGGATCCAGAGTACCAGTTCAGGTTCATCTGAGTTCTTGCTTTCAAATAGTTGCACTCTCAAACATCATAGGCACATTAATGGAGACCAACTGAAAAACTGGTCATTAGAACATTAACTTTTTTTTGTCTTAAAAACAGGTGCAATATTTAATGAGTTTCCAAAAGGATAAGTTCATCTAATTTTTTATAATTGTCAGGTGGTACAACAACAAACTAAAGAGATGTAATGTTTCCCAATCATGCTGTAGTTTGATAGCCTAGCACCATTTTCTTACTCATTGTCTGTGAGTTAATAGAAATTTCAATCACTGTCTTGTGTGGGGAAAAACAGTGTGCCTGAGCATTTTGGTAGGCTGAACAGTCTCTGAATGCTTAGTAGATAGGTTTAGTGTATACACACTGCAGTTTACATATTCTAAGTTAGAAGGCTCACTTGGGGGGAGACTGGTTAGATTCCTTTCAAAGAGTAATATAATACAGCATTGTCACTTCTGTAATGCCACTCACTGAAATGTCTTGTAAGAAAGTAGCATTTTTTGACAAGCCTCCTAAAAAGTTAATGTTCTCATTTGCTGTAGTGGGTTTAATAACAAACCCAGCATTAGCTTTTACTGGCCCAGCTAATCCAAACTTGGCACTGTCCCCCACTTTTATTAAGGTAAAAATGGATGGAAAAGAATGTTGCTCCTAACCTGACACACATGATAATGAAGGAAGCTAGATGAAAATGAAAATGCCTGAACTCATGCAACTATCAGGGCAAAAAAAGTGGTAAGTGTTGGTGACATACACAGAATGAAATAAATGGAGGAGGAGTTTGGGGACTGAGATTTGAACCCAAGTGGCCCAAAATATTTATCAGTGTTAGAAATGGATAAAAAAGAAGGAAGGGGAAGTATATTTAGGAGGTGCCCATAGTTTAACTCCATAAAATGTCTGATGTCTTTCAACCTCTGAGAGGATGTTTCTTTCTTGTCATTGTGTGAATTTCTCGGGAGAAAGCGTGGCCAGAAATTTGTCCTTCACAAGTAGTGCATCCTACACTGATGACTTGATATGAAATCTTGGCCCCGTTAAAGCCAATGACAAAACTTATTTCTGTAGATGAATGAATGACTTCAGTTGAGTCAGAATTTCAGTTTCTTCTTCTACCTCCATGAGTGAAATCAGTTCCATCAGAAGTTGAATTGTTTTTTTCTGCCTATGCTAAGGTACTGACTGCATTGCCAAACTTTTATTGCTGATATTTCAGAAAATGACATTATCAGATGTAAAAAGAGGGGCTGCAGTGTTTTCCCAAACATCACACTGAATGATTCACAATAGACAATTAAGAATCCATGTGCTAGGGTTTCTAAATAGGAGTGCTATCAAAGGAGGATATTAAAAAGAACCCAAACCTTAATTCCAAGCTTCTAATTAATGTATGTTTTATTTATGCACATAAATCCTGAATTATTAATAAGGACATAAATAAATAATGAAAACTGATCTGCATACTATTATCTTAACACTGAGATAGGGTAGAGAAGCCTTTGATTAAAGGCTCTGCAGACAAAACAAAACAACTAAAAGGAAGTAGTTTAGGCCAAGATCAACAATGACTGAGCAAGTTTTGTCATAGCTTGGAAGAAAAAATCAGTGTTGCCAACTCTCATGATTTTATCATGAGTCTTGAAATACATAGAGTGTTTCTGAAAGGCCCAAATCACATCTCTAAAGTTACATGAATGCAAAAAACCTTCAGCTTCCACTCACAACAAAAAAATGGCCTCATGGGTGTGGAGATAACATTGAAATGGTGAATCTTAATTGTTCAAGAGCAGAAGACAAATCAAAAGCACTCAGAATATATTAGTTTATATGTAATGGAATTTTAAAAGTAATCTTGTGATTTTTGTAAGGGCTTCATTCATGAGCTTTGAGTGGACAGCACTAGAAAATACTTGCACTGCAAGACTGATACTTAGCGGAGAAGGAGAGTTGACCTATTAATAGCGCTATTGGCATTGCTTTGTTTATATATACAGAAGATAAATGGATTTCCAGGCCAAGATGAATTTAATCTTATTGAAGGTAAAAACAGGCAGAGAAGAACAAAAGTATTGGACAGTGGGAAAAATAAGTATTGGCCTAACTCTGCTGTCGTTGAA
>ML685786.1:20455491-20563476 GCA_007922175.1 Pelusios castaneus
ATATATATATATATATATATATATATTACCATTATAATAATGGTAGTTTTACCATTGACTTCAACAGGAGCAGAGTTAGATCACTGCTGAGTGGTTTTGTAAATCCCCCCCTTAACCTTCCATGGGCCCAATCTTGAAGGTAATGGATGGCAAAGGTGCACCAAGCTATACAGGTTTTGGATCTCAGGGGTAAGCATTGTGTGTCTCTCTTCTACAACAAGCTGACACAGCTGTGAGAACAAAATTACTGTGGCTTCTGTGCATGGGGAAGTTTAAAGGGGCAACACATGGAGAAAAAAAAAAGAGACATCTGCTTCACAGCCTGTGACGGAGCTCTCAGCCCAGCCCCCTCTAGCAGGCACTGGTGATGTTTGGCGAGTAGCTCAAGTCATGTCCCCATGCTGCTGCTGCTTCTCTATTTCAAGATGTTGCCAAATGATGGGGATACTTCTTCAGCCCTGTCAACTGCTTTTGATTTGAAGAAAAATATCTTCTCATCTTCGATCTCCTTTCCCCCACTTTCTCCTGCCAGTTTGTTGTTCCCAGGAAACATCTTTTGGATAACAGTATAAGAAACATGCTAAAGAAAGAAACAAATTGATTTCTATTTCCTATTATAAGGACTTACTTGCAAAATCTGCTTCTTGTTGCATTGATGAAAAAAAGAGAGGTGATCCTGTAAGTGTGACAGTTCATTATAAAGGTTGAAAAGAAAGAAGAGGCATCAGATCCATGTAAATATTAATTAACTGTTGTTAGCTGTATCAATTCATGTTTTACTAAAGATTTAGCAGTAAGTACTCAAAATATCAATATTCAGCACAGACTTATTCAAATCATACATAGCTCATGTGTCTCCGTAGTTGGCTACAACCTCATAAGAATGGGTTTTCTTGTGAGCTGTCGGGTAATTCCAGAATGGTCAGAAATAGTGTGAAAATACTTTGGCACCAATTTGCTGTTTCTGCTTCTGAAATCAAAAAAGGGCAGAAAAGTTAAAAATAATGAAACTAAATGAAATAATATTAACTAAATCTCCAGAACAGAGATAAAAAAATGCCCTCTGGTCAAGTTTGGCTTGAGCATAAGGGTGAAGGTTTGGGCTTTGAGTTCCCCTGGCTTGTCCCTCTTTGGAGCATAAGGATGAGTAAAACGCCTTCCCTCTTCCATTATGGCACACATAGGCTCCTTTGGCCCTGCTCACCCTCGTGTTCCCCTTTGAAGCAGATGGAGAACATGGTGAAGGGAGTGGGTGTAGCCCTGGCTGGGTTGCTACAAGAGTCATGATTTTTGCTGCTAATACAGATCCCCCTGGAGTAAGGAAGGGGTACACAGTTCCTTCCACATGTTATCCCATGCACAGAGCCTGTGGCAAAGTCTTAAGATTGGTTCTTATTTCATCCAAACTGATTGGTTCAGCCTTAGCTTCAATAAACAGAAGGAACAGCATGAAGCTGAAGACACAAGGATGGTGGGGTTTTTTGTTTTTAAATGTTCCTTTGAATGAAGGACCTGAAAAGCGGGGGAAGGGAGAGAGAGGAGAGAAGCGGCTGAAGGAAGATAATGGTCACACAATAACTCCTAAAGCATAAATGTGAGGATTGCCTCATTTAACTCACTCTCCTGCCATCAGCACCATGCGTCTCCTTTTTAAAAGCAGATTTAGTCTCACTGTTTAAGCATTTGTCTAACCCCCCCAAGCTTGCGTCTGCAAACTTGTTCAGACCTAAGGTAAAATTGTTCTTCAGCTACTGCAGACCTGGTCCTTGAAGCCAGTGGGAGGTCTGAGTGATCAGCACAATTAATTATGAGACTGTCTGGGCTTCATATGTGAATGTGCTCCCCCAAGAGACCATTCACCCTTCAGAGCTCAACACCAGTTTATGCTCCAATTTGACTGCGCTGATTTCAGTGGGATTATTCCTATTTTACATCAATGTCAGAGAAGAATTGGGCCCCTGTACTTGTTTTTCACAATTTACTTTCTGTCTAACATCCCCACACTTCAGTGTCCTCAGTAATTATTAATGGGATTGCTAAAGCCCCCTTATTTCGTTTCCCTGCTGAGTCCACCAGCTGATGTTAATACAGGTCAGTGTGTGATGTTCTCAGTACAGCACCACAAGCGCTTTCTTTCAGCAGTCAGCTGCATGCTGTGGAGCTAATCAATCTTTAGCCCGTTGGGGCGAGGGGACCCATTTCAGGAAAATCAAAGAATGTTTGCCTTTGACAGTTAATGAGTTGTAACAGTCAGGCCTTGAAACAGAGCTAATAGTTGCAGAACGTATTCTTATGGAAAAATCAACACAAGAGCCTACTGGGCAGTTTAAGACAAGGAAAAGGCTATTTGGTCTGACCTGGCTGCTATGTTTTTGGATGAGCTCCGTCACAAGTTTTTTTCTTCTTCTTCCCAACACTCTGATTTTATTCTGGTTGTTTCCAGGTACTTATATAGGAAAGGGAAGTGTGATGGGGTATCCATCCCACACTAAGTCTGGCCAAGGTTAAAAAGGGCCAATTAACTTTATAGACTGTGCCTGAAGGAGAACTATAAAAACTAATTTTAAAAATTCTGATTTTTGCAGGATTTCTATCCTGATTCCAAAACTAACATATTCCTGAATTATTCACCACCCCTAAAAACCTATATATAAGGAAAAAGAATAGCTTTCATATTTATTTTACTATTATCTCAATATTTTCAAATTATATGAGAAATAACATTGAACCAGCTTTATCCATGAATACAATACAGTCAGATAACCTACGTTATTTCTAAGATTTTTAAATCTATATGTTGGAGAAAGAAGTTTGCCACTACGGTATCTGTTCACATACTGTTGATTGTGTCATCCTTGTAGCCCTTCTCTGCACCTGTTCCAATTTGAATTCATCCTTTTTAAACCTGGGGGACCAGAACTGCACACAATATTCCAGATGGAATAGCTTTTATTTCCCTTCCAAGAATGGAGCTAAACAATCTATGTGATTAAAAATGCATATAAGTATTACAGATATTTCCGCAAAGGAGACATTTGTTTTACAAATTGTGGCCCCCTAATGCACAAGGTGCGGGGGTCAGCCGTGAGGGTACAACATTCAGGACTGGATGCTATACGAGCCAGATTAGGCCTTTGGTCACAGCACTAAGGGTGCGTCTAAACATGTAAATTAAGCCTGCTTAAATCGACTTAATTTACTCTGCATCTACACTACAACTTCCTTAAGTTGACCTAAGGAAATTTTAAGTCGACTTTATAAAACCTAGTTTATAGTCGACTTACTGGCTAAGTCAACTTTATTAAGTCGACTTAAGCCAGTATAGATGTGGCTTAGCCCTAAGTCGACTTTAAGGGTCCCCAGGGCTCCCCCACTGATCTCCCTGCCAGGGTGCCTGGCATAACCAGAGCCTGGCGTGCCCACCCACAGGGCAGGACACAGCCCTTCCCACCCCGCTCCTGTACCCTGCCCCTGTCCCTGTCCTGCTCAGCCCCCATGTACTTTAGTATAATGGAGAAAATGCTGAGCTCCCTGGCACTTTTTAAGGGGTGGCCCCCCTCCCACCATGGACCACTCCCAGGTCCACCTAGCCCGTGGAAGTTGACTTAGGCATCCAGTGTGGATGCTCTAAGTCAATTTGGCAAGTCGACCTAAATTTAAGTCGACCTAAATTTACAGTGTGGACATGCTAAATCGACTTAACAAAGTCGACTTAAAGTTGACTTTGTTTAGTCGACTTAGCAAAGTTGACTTATTTTGACAAGTGTAGACATAGCCTAAGTTAACAGTGGTGCATAATTGTCTGTGTCTGGACAGTTTGTGAGCACTCCCCCAGCGCCAGCTGGACCTCAGCACTGGGTGCTGGCCTGCCCCATGCAGCCAGCAGGTCTGCCAGGCCCCAGCACATGCCCGAACACTGCCCAGCCTCCAGGTTGGGCACTGCCATGGTGTGGGGGTGGGGGTGGGGGCACAAGAGTGGACAGCCCTGAGCCACCAGGAGCCTTAATCTGGCCCTGAAGGGGCAGAATCCAGGTTTACACAAAGTCCAGGAAGCTTGCACTAGTTTAAGAGGAGTCTTTCTTTAATGTGCAGGTGTGTGAGCCAAATCACAATCTCACCTTAAATTATAGACTCATAGACTTTAAGATCAGAAGGGACCAGTACGATCATCTAGTCTGACCTCCTGCAAAATGCAGGCCTCAAGACCTCACCCACCCACTCCAGCAATAGGCCACTAACCTATGACTGAGTTATTTACCTCCTTATATCATGATTTAAGGACTTTAAGATACAGAGAATTCACTGGTAGGTGAGCCATGCCCTGTGCTACAGAGGAAGGCAAAACTCCCAGAGTCCAGGCCAATCAGCCCTGGGGGAAAATTCCTTCCCGACCCCAAATATGGTGATCAGTTAAACCCTAAGCACGTGGGCAAGTCTCAACAGCCAGTTACCCAAGAAACAATTCTCTGTAATAACTCAGAACCCACCCCATGTACTCTCCCCTCTTGGGCCACTTGTATATCCACCACCCGTAGCCAAATATGAGTCGATTTCCAAAATAGGCTAATCATACCATCCCCTCCATAAATTTATCAAGCTCAGTTCTGAAAGCAGTTATGGTTTTTGCCCCCACAACTCGCCTCTCAGATCAGAGACAAGAATTTCTTAAATGCTTTCACTGCAGTTGTCCCACTAACACTCCAGATTCCCATGTAAGCATAACCTGGGAGTGCTACACATCTGCAGCGCCATGAAAAAATTACTTTGGAATGATCAAGTGAAAGGTTAGGACTGTTGAGTGCTTTAATCAATAATATATGAGTGAGATGAACAGTATACTCTACTTTGCAGTGCAGAATCAATAATACATTTTCATGCTCAACTTTTTATTCCTCAAAACAACTACATCAAAAAAAAAAACCAACTCATGCTCGACTGCCCCTGCAAGCCAGTAATAAAAAAGGCTCTCTCTTCCTTTAGTACAGTTTAATGAAAGAAATGATGTATTTGTTTATCAAATGGTGGTACAAATCATTATATATCTACTAGAAATATTAAATGAAAAACTGAAGGTGAAGTTGTGCATTTAAATGTCCAAGTATGGAATTGGATAAGTTAAGGTTCTCATTGTAATATTAGAAATTTCCAGAGGGGTAGCCGTGTTAGTCTGTGTACAGCAAGAAACAATGAGAGTCCTGTGGCACCTTATAGACTAACAGATTTTCTTTGGCATAAGCTTTCGTGGGCTATAACCCACTTCATCAGATGCATCTGACGAAGTGGGTTATAGCCCACGAAAGTTTATGCCGAAGAAAATCTGTTAGTCTAAGAGGTGCCACAGGACTCTCGTTGTTTTTTATTGTAATATTAACTCACATTGCATATGTGCAATTTTTTCATCATCAGTTAAATGTATGTATTTTGGTAAAAGTGCACTCGAGTGTTATTCTCATATATTTGTATTGTTGTACTGCCAGTTATGGACCAAGATTCCATTGTACAAGATGTTGTACAAATATGGAACATTAAGCTAGTCCCTGCCCTATAATCATCCCTGCCCCATAAACTAAGGCTGTAAATAGCGCTTTAGGTTTATACATAAACCCATTCACTCTGTTTCTCATTCTGGAAATGGAAATCTTTCAACAATATATAATGCAATGGTGAAATATTATGTAGAATTCACTGATACCTGTAAAAAAATTGTCACCTTTTTTGGCTATGCTGAAGTTATTCAGAAAACTCTAGATAGCAAGTTTAATTTAAAATATCAGAGTACTGGCCATAAAAACACACAACTATTTTTAATATAAGATGACCATATTTCTATTTCAGGCTTAAAGTCATCAATTCTTCCTAGCTGAACTATGTTGCTTTATGTTTGCAATACTGCTGATCCTTCTGGACTCCTATTACTGTTTGTCTTTGTCACCAAATGTGATCTATGCTTGCACCAACTCTATCTTTATTACCTTGTAACTCATTAAAGCAAGAAGTAAGAACAGATGTAAAATGCTGAAGCCCTTTCCTACTCTGGGAGAAGTTACTATCACTTGTAAGATTTTTCTCTTTCTACGCCACTGTCAACACATTGTGTTCACCTCCGGAAACGGCAAACACCTGGACGTGCACTAACATCTGGTCACATGCTTTTGAACCAAAGACTGGGAGACAAGTATGGAAACAAAGAAATGGGGGAAATACAAATGATTAAATCCTCTGAATTTTGCCTCCCTCTAAAGAAGGTATTGGTTTTACTACTAGACTAAGATTGGTGCTCTTCTAACCTATTTTGCTATTTACAGAGTGGCAGCCATCTTCTCAAGCAGATGTTTAAACTGGTTGAAAAGAAGTATTGACATGTAAGGCTGGGGCTTTGTCTGGTGGTCCATATGTAGAATGAGTCGTTTGCTTTTCACATTCTAATAGTGGACACCTCCATATCTTTTCTGTCTTTCACCCAGGTACTGTTAAGCTTTAGGGATGAAATCCTGGCCCCATTAAAGTCAGTGGCAAAACTCCCATTGACTTCAATGAGACCAAGATTTCACCGTCGTGGTTTACTCTTTCAGCGAAGAACCTGTGTTCACAAACTGTATGTGTTTATGTTAATGAGTTGGAGGTGATGGGAATGAAGGCTAATCCTTCTACAGTGACTTAACTTCTTCCGTATTCAATAAGGATGGAAAGGGAAGCAGTCAGGGCTAAAAACTGTGCAGTCAACAGCCATTGTCAAAGAAAAAACACAGCAACACTAGAATCCCTCAGCTAACCCATCTGGCTATGGACAATCGCAGAATGGTGGAGATCGTGGTTGGGCCTGGGTCCAAACTTCAATGTGGAGACTAGGATCCAACTCCAACCCTCAGTGGACACTAACTCATTTCACACAGACTACTGGACACTCATCAGACATCAGCCTGTGTAGGAGTCACCGAAAGAGGAGAGGCTTTATCTCACTTACAATATGTGGCTGTGCAACTAAAAGTACAGGGGCGCAAAACAAGAAAAAATGGGAAATGTACCCCTGCCCCACCCCAATGTTGTGAAATGGAAACATTTCCCACTCCTCATCTAATCATTTCACACTTCTTAAAACAGCTCCAATGCCCTTTAGAAAACTAACCCCCTCAGGTTAATTATCCCTTGAGACTGAGATTCCATTTTCTACTCTCATACAACCATTGCAAGTAGTTTATTTCCTGGGCCAGTTTTCTTTGCTAGTTAGCACCCCGAACTTGGCTGATACTGCATTAGGGGCATAGTCAGCTCCCATTTTCTGGCTGGGCCTCTGACTCTCTGGGGTGACCCCAGCCAGTCTGTTTCCGGCCTGACGATGCTCAGGAGGATTGGGAGAGGGAAGATGGGGGAGAGACAGCTTACCCCCTGTTGCATAAAGGCCGCAGCAGCAGCAGCCCGGAGCTGGAGCTGAGTGGAGAAAGAACAGCCCACCCCCACCCGTCTGCCCACAGCACTGCCACTTGCGGCTGCCTGCTGCTGACTGCGGTCACGGCGGGAAAGCTCACCCCGCTGTCGGGTAATGCAGCAGGCAGGGATGTTACAGAGATGCTGGTGTCAAATGAGTAGTATTAACCCGTACGGAAGAGAAGCAGATGGCGAAAGCTTCACAGGAGTAGCCACCCACATGGCAACGATTATCTTTGGAATGAATAATTGCTAACTTTAGGTCTCATCTTGCAAGAAGCAGAGTGCCCTCAACTCCTATTGACTTCTGTAAGGTATAACCTTGCCCATAGCTACACCCCTATGCTGTATGCGAGGTTATACCTTACAGAAGTCAAAGGGAGCTGAGGGCACTCTGCTTCTTGCAAGATGAGACCTAAAGTTAGCAATTATTCATTCCAAAGATAATCATTGCCATGTGGGTGGCTACTCTTGTGAAGCTGTCGCCATCTGCTTCTCTTCCGTACGGGTTAATACTACTCATTTGACAACAGCATCTCTGTAACAACCCCAGATAGCTGAAGAATTTCCCTCCACTGGCTGCTTGAGAGGATATACAATGTGTATTAAAATATTAAAGTACCAACCATCTTCAAAATTTCATAAAGTAAATTGGGGGGTTTAATTGCTCTCAGTTTTGAAGCCAGTTGTAACATATTTTCAAAATCTGTCAGGTTGAATGAAAGCACCATAAAAGCCACACTACCTTGCAGATACATCACATGAACACCTCTGCCCTAACCTTTAGTTTACAGTCTAGCGCTCAGTTTTCTTAGTTCAGACGCCTTCTTCCTCTGCATTCTTCTCTCCCCCCTCTTCCCTCTTCTTTTGACCTTGCAGGTTATTTGCATGCTTTGTTTTAATCTTCTACTTTTTTAAAATGAGTATGCTGACAACAAGGCTTTTCTCTGATGCATTTCTTGAGCTAATCCCCACAGTGATTATTGCAGAATTAATCACTCGCCCATCTGTAGGATGGCCCCCCACATTGACTTTAAGCAGATGTATGCTTCAGTTATCATGCACCAACAAATTTATCCTGGGGTGAATGACAGTTGTAGGTGCCATCCAAAAAAGCTAACTTCTTTTGTGTCATTTTTGTTCAGTCATTATAGTGTCAGTTAAAATGCCTCCCAGCAGCACAATTGCTTGATTGCTGGGTACTGCAGATTCAGGAGAATTATAGCTATTTGAATGGTGGATCGTCTGTGATGAGTCAGCAGATATTCCTCCTTTGTTCTTTTGCAGCACCCCCACAAGAGAACTTTTCCTACTGTGCCCATAGAGAGCCAACCTATTTTATTTCTTTTACCCCCCCCCCTCCAAATGTTAATCACCTGAAACCTCCTGGGGTGGAGGGAGACCTTTTGTTAGTTGTAATGTGCTTGTTCTCTTGTACATTTTTATGAAACCAGGGACTGCTGAAAGTCAGATGATTTCACTAACTTCTGCCTAGGCTTTTTTTTAACCCTGGCCTCATTTTCTTTAAACAAAAGCAAGCTAGAGATTTCAGAGTTTAATATTGTTGCTTAAATGCTAGGGAAGGCTGAGAGTCTGGCATTATTCAACTCCAAAATTTTCTAGTTCTCCCTCAAGAATGATGGGGTTGGATGGTTGACTGCACGAGAACCAATTATTATTCTGCTAATAAAGTGAGGCCAAATCCAACGTCAAAGATTAAAGGTAGATGGTGGTATCATTTCCAAAGGTAGGAATGTTTATTCTGCTTATTTGACTTTACATTGCAGTTTTTTTCAGTGCATATGAATTTCTTCACCTAGATCCCAATTCACCAAAGCCTGTGCTGTAAATTCAGGCATCCACTTCAGGGGCTTATTGAAATAGGTCCTCAGATATCCTGTATTGTCTGTTTTCTTGGCTTTACACAGATGGTCAAATACTCTTATTTTTTATTTTCAGTCTTCCAAAATGAGATTAAGCGAAACCCATCCCATCTGCACTCTAAAAACTGCATGCAGAAAAAAGGCAGCACTTTCCAAAGACATGCTTCCTGGAAACAGCCATTTCTTCAGAGCATCTTGGTACATGTGGCTAAGAAGAGCATCATCAGGATTTATGGTGTATGTGTAAGATCTTCAGAAATAGAGAGATGCCTGCAGAGGCCTTTTCTGCTTCTCTACTCCCTGAATGGCTTACACATGCCACGCTATTGGCTGGCATCCTGCAAAGCCTGCATCAAAAGGTTTCTTGCCTAAAACCTGTGGTGCTTTTCTTTCAGTCTTAAAGGAATGTGGAGACAGGACTAACCTTGGATGTGCTCTCCAGGTAAGAACTATGATGGGAACCTTGTTCTTCCATTGTTCATTTCTATTTTTGTAGAGAAAGAGAAGACTTTGTTCTCCACTTCCACCAATCAAATGCCATTCCCTAGTACTAACTGTGAGTTAGAAAAGGACAGAGCTATGGCTTCAGGATACCCTAGCAACCCAGAAATTTTACTTTCCAACAAATTTACTTCGGCTCTTCTTCTCTCTCACACATTGAATAGTTAAATGACTGGGAGAAGGGGGTATAAGAAAGGGGGTATCATTCCAGTCTATCGCTCTTTTCCATCTGCTGCTTAAATATGATCGGGGAGAGGATGCCAGGCTCTGATATTCAACTATTTCTATAACAGAGTTCAATGTATAATTTTTCCAGTTCTTTCTGCTCCTGGGCTCTCTTGTCCCCAAATAAATCAGCAGTCCTGAAGGCAGAGGCGCTTGCTTTTTGCCACTGACAGTGCAGGTTCCTCTCATCAATGCTGTTGCAGGCAGAAACAGAAAGCACAAACAGCAAGGGGCGTTTCTAACTGACTGGCAGCCCAGATATGGATCATAAATCTCTATGGACTCCATGGGCCAGATTAAAGGACTTGGGCGGATCAGTCTGGCTCATGTGTTTATATTTTTGACATTCTTGTCACAGATGAGTATTAGGAGTGGTAAGAAGGACTAATATGAGCTTACATCTTACAAATGGTGTTGTAACTGCTTTATTAGAGCTAGCTTCAAAATAGTAATGCTATTCTTCCGAAGGGGGTGGGGAGTTCCTCAAAGCAAGTCCAATCAAATACAAGTCTGTTAAATCGTGGTCGTTAAAATGAGTGCCACCTCCATTTAAAATTATCCCAATTCCCTCTTGCACTCTGCTCACATATTTAACACGTTGACGTAAATTCTTCAAATTACAGCTAGGTTACAAACAGTGTCCTGAGGAGGCGGGAAAGCTTATGGAACAAGCTCAGCTTAAAGAAAGCTGTTTACCAGATAATGTGTTTTTAGCATATAAATGAATGGTGACCAACACTGGAGATGGTGTATGTGTAATGATATTTAGCTCCTCAAAGTGCTGCCCACCCACACAACTTGAAGAGCTTCACAAATGAGCGTAAGTATTAGTCTCCCCAATATGCAATGTGGAAATGAGTTAGATAATCAGAATGAGTGGCCCAAGAGCACACAGCAATTTCCTGGTAGAATTAGACTGACATGGGCTCTATTTCACGCACTTAATTTGGTCCCATTACCACAATAATTGAGCACCTCAGAAGCATTAATGCGTTTATCCTGTTACCATCCTGCTAAAGAAAGAGCAGTACATGTTAGCTGCATTTTCAGGTGGGAAAACCAAGCCCTGGTCTACACGTACCGTAGTTTTGGGTGGCAGTCGAAGGGAGATGTGCGAGTTACTTAAAATAACTTGCAATCTCCCTTTGACTTTCTAACACCTGCTTACCGCAGTGTCTTCAGTGCATTGAGTCAATGGGAAATGGCCTCCTGTTGACTCAGCACTACTTTTTTTCAGGGGATGGGCTTATGGGTCACCTTCCTGATCGATTGAGTGGGTCTCCACTGATCTGCTCAATTGATCTGGAAAGATTGATTGACGGCGACAAATTTGCCACCCTAAGTATAGATCTGTCTATAGAGACTAAAATCCAGTCACTTAAAGGTATTTAGGCACCTAACTCACATTGGCTATGTCTACACTTGCAAGTTAGTTCAAGTTAAGGAAGTTTAATTCGAAGTAACTTAAGCCTTGGCCACACTAGGCTTTCATTACTTCGAATTAAGGGCTTCCTTAATTTGAACTAATAAATTCGATTGCTTAGTTTGAATTAACTGTTAGTTCGATCCATTAATTCGAACTAAATCAAATGTGCCCATATTAGTTCGAACTAATTGGCAGCTTGACCTTCCTGCAACTGACTAATTCGAACTAAGCAAGTGCCCTGCATTAACTAATTTGAACTAACTTTTGTAAGTGTAGACATAGCCATTGATTTCAACTGTGGCAAAGAGCCACAGTGATTTGGCCAAGATCACACAGGAAACCTGGTAAAGCAGGGAATTGAGTCAAGGTTTCTCAAGGTCATTTGACACTCAGTCCACTCCCCTAACCACTAGGCCTCACTGCTTAACAGAGAACACAAACTGCTTGACCTGAAATTCTGGCCTAAACAAAACACCCTTTGAGTAATCTGAAACTTCAGCCTATCAGAATGCTCACTGTCTGTTCTCCATTCCCAGGACCAATCAGTATATTTATATGAATACTTGTCAATGTTATGTCACTATTATTAGTCTTGCAGAAGGTGTATAGTTTAATAAACAGAGGTGAAATCTGAATTATAAGTACATTAGCTCTTTTGCTGAAAAGTGTCCCTGACAGATGTTCCCCTGTGCCAGTTTTTTGTCTCCCTTGTTTGTGTGGCCACCCCTCCCAGGCTGCTCATGGGAATGGCCCTTTTCTTTCAGCTTCTTTTGTGCCATGGCCCTGCCTAGGGAGGAGGCCCCTTAACTATTGTTCCAGCCCTGGCTCGGCGTAGGGTGGACAATGCCCAGGAGTGCAAGACCAGAGTGGCCTGTTTTTCACAAAGGGCATGAGTCACACACCAACACCTGTGACTGAGTCACATACCTGCAGCCCAAGTCTCTGCCCGGACTTGCCCACAGTTCTCCCTTCCCTCTCTCCGCCCCTGTAATTCAGGGAGCCTATCAGAATCACTGGCGGGAACTGTTTAAATTAGTCTATAGAAGCAGACCTTTTTGGGGCCAGTCCCTAGAATAGGTTCCTGCACTGCCTCCTGGCCTGATCACCCCGGGGTCTTTGGGGGACCTTTCTCCGCTCCCGGCTATTTAATTGAGCGTACCCCCGTTTTAAATCCCCCTCCCACGAACAACGAATCTTCTCCTGGAGATCTCCTGAACCACGAGCTACGAACTACGAGAACCGAGTCCTCTCTGCACTCATCTATGCTGCTGCTGCTTCAGTTTCTGTCCTTGCTGCTCTCCTGGGGATTGGTAAGATTCCCCCCTCTCAGATTCTCTCTAAATTTACCTCGGGGTCTGTAACAGAGACCCCCTCCTGCTCCGCGGTTCTTTTCCACCACGGCAGCATAAGCCGTGCCGCTGCTGAGCCGTCTGCCTCTGGGGACCTTGCCGGAGCCCCCTGCTCCCAGCCGTTCCAACCTCACACTGTGCTTAGTTTCGTTATTGTGTTACCTTAGTTGTGTTAAGTTTTATTATACTTGTTACTTTAGCGTGTGTTATACTGGTTGCCTTAGCTGTGTTAAGTTTCATTGTAAGTTGTTACTGTCGTTCCCTACAAACTGACCAATGAGACTGAAGGAGAGAAAAGAGCTTTTGTTTATTATCACAGCCGCGAGGTTGTCTCTGCACCCCCCAAGGGCAAACAAAGGCAACCACCACAAGTGAGAAAAGCAGTATAGTTATACTCTTTGGTTACAATGCATTTGACATCATGGTCATAACTCATCTTTGACAGGTACAGGTGTTATTTCGACCGCAAACACTTTCCGTTACGTGTGGTTACTTGCTACACCTGGATAGCAGCACGTCCCACTCAGGCTCACTTGTATTTTTAGCAGAATGAGCATCCGGCCTGGGGGTTTTTAGTAGCTAAAGGTTATATAGTAAAAAACAATGTTTAAGGGACCTAATAGCTAACGGTTATACAAAATAAAATGGAGTCAGTATAGCTAATGCTAAAGAAAAGAGCAAGAGCAAGCACAATTTTGTCTTTAGGCCCCACATTACTAAGTTTCACCATTGCAAGTCTGCTGCTGCTGAATTGCTGCTGATTAGTTGTGCCAAGTTTTAACAGTGTAAGTTTTATCATTGATTTGCTGTCGGGTTTCCTCCTTAGTTTTATCTTTGCTAGATTAAGTTTTTATTATTGCGCCCCTCTGCCGCTTTTCCCGACCCCGCTCTCTGCTCCGTTGCCCCTCTGCCGCTTTTCCCGACCCTGCTCTCTGCTCCGTTGCCCCTCTGCCGCTTTTCCCATTGCTGCCCCCCAAATCCCCTGTCTGGTCTTCCCCTCAAACCCCCTGACCCTCTGTGTTTTGCTGCCCAGATCCACCCTAGACCTCCCCTTTACCTCCATTCCCTTGCCCAGTTTCCCCACGCACTCCCTCCATGTGTTGCCCTGCCCCCACCTTCTAAGTGTGCTCTCCCTCCATGTGTTGCCCTGCCCCCACCTTCTAAGTATGCTTCTGTTCACTCCCTCCACGTGTTGCCCTGCCCCCACCTTCTAAGTGTGCTCTCCCTCCACGTGTTGCCCTGCCCCCACCTTCTAAGTGTGCTTCTGTTCACTCCCTCCACGTGTTACCCTGCCCCCACCTTCTAAGTGTGCTTACCTGGTCTGTTCCCCTGCTCACCTCTGCTCCAAGCACGCTCCAGCCTGTCTTCAGTGCCTCCACACCTGGCCTGCAGACTGACTCTCCCTGCAGGGCTTCAAGGCTTACTGCAGCCTCTGCTACTGCCTGTCCATACTCCCTGCCCATTTCCCCTAACCTCACTTTCTCATTGACACAGTTGTCTTGTATGTTTATGTTTGTAAAAAACCCCATTGGTTTATATTAGTTACATTGGTTTACATTGGTTTATATTAATTTACACTGGTTTACATCGATTCCCACACTGTGACACTATATTGTTCAATAGTTACATTGATTTACATTGGTTTATATTAATTTACACTGGTTTACATCGATTCCCACACTGTGACACTATATTGTTCAATAGAGAGACCCATCTCCCAGTACCCCCTATACACCTCACTGTCCCATTCCATTTACCCTTGTTCACTCCCAATAAAAACACTTATTAATTCAAACTTCGCTAGTGTGTGTGTGTGTGTGTGCGGCAGCTGCCCCCCAGGATCCTCTACCTGCTGGCAGGGACAAAAAGAACAATTTATGTGACAAATCTCATGCAGACTTTGGCGCTTTCATCCCTGTCATACTGTCATGGATCTGACGTGGAACAGCTGACACCCCCGGAAGAAAAGCCCTTTCTTTTGGAAGAAGCACATATCAAAAGTAAAGGGCTGGGCTATTGGTGTTTCAATGCCTCAGAAAGCCACACTTGCAGTTTCAATTCAAGACATTATTTTAGGTAGGGTGTGAACAGGTTCTGATCGCTTTATTCACATGTGGTGGGGATGGGAGGGAATCATGGTCCCATTAAAGCTGGTGTGAACCATTGAGTTTAATGGGAGGAAGGGGGGAGGGTCAAGATTTCACCCATTGAGAAACGCCTTCTACAAACAGTCCCGTTTGTTTCAGTAGAAGGCCTTAGGAAAAAAGGTGCTGCCCAATGTGAGCACATGTAGTAGAAGCTGACCCTCTTCATGTAGCATGAACAAATAGCCACCCTACCAAAAATCATGCACCAAACCATAAGGGTGCTAATTGTCACTTTGCTGGTAGATGGGTTCTCTTAATCTAGCCCTACTCTATTTTGGTGTATTTGTAGTTTGCAAGATTTTGAGGGCAGAGACCTGTCTTTTCTGTCTATGACGCACTGAGCACGCCTTGGAGCATTCCACATATAACTTCAGGAGCTGCATCTTAAAGGATTTCTATAAGCATTTCCCCTTTTTTGCAGTTGCCATACTAGCAAATCAGGCACAGACTGACGGGATCTGCAGGAAGTTTCATGGTCTCATTCGTGGACCTGTGATTCAGAGATGTGACATAATGCTGGTGAATTAACAGATGAGGTGATGTGCCTGAAATAATATAATATATATTTTTAAAGTCTTGCGGTGTTGCAATGCTGTATTCATAGATTAAATCCCAAGGCATTGGAATGGGACTAAGGATATATGGAAACTAAAACCAGCTATTCCTTTGAAAGGCATGTGCAGCCAGAGTTTTTCAAAGGAGCTCAGCATCCAGCAGCTTCCCTTGTGAAAATTTGCACCCAGCAGTCCTTTTGAGAATCTAGTTATTTTATGTTAATGCACAGATGGGAAAATCTGGTCCTAACGATGGATGAAGTCAATGGGTGTTCAGCCATTGACCTCAATGGGGCAGGGTTTCATCTTGTGACTGCTGTGCCCTTCATCCCTCTGTGCCTCATTCATTTCCTCTCCTCCCCCAGCCAATTAACTATTTTGCTTATTTACGGGGTACGATTCTGGGGGCAAGGGTGGTCTCATTACACACATTGTATTGCTCTATTTAGCACAATGAGGCCTGCATCTTCGACCTGAGGATTTTAAGTACTATTGCAATACTGATTTTTAATAGTGGAGATCTTTTTGTAAAGATGTTTCCTACTAAATAGAGAGTTAAAACAACACTCAGATACTGAGGCGCCTTTCCTACATTCATCACATACACTTGAGGAAAAGATAGTAAATTAATTATTTATTTTAAATTAAAATTGCTCAAAGTGGCAAATTAAATATGTGGGAGAGAAAATGATTCAAAGAAGACTTCAGCACATTTGTTTTGCATATCTGCTAATTGAAGCAAGTGCTGTTAAACTATTCACACCTCGGCAGTGGTTATCCACAACAAAGGAATGAGCATAATATTTAAAATAGTTATTAGGCATGTGGCAGCAATCCGCCTCTACAGAGTTTTCATTCTATTATGAGTTTTTTCCCCATCCTTATTGCTAAATCGAAAGACTTTCTGTAATTAGAACAGCTCTTAAGGAATAGTAAGAATGCTTTGATCTATTGGTTTATGTAGTAAACATTTGAAAGGACTGCTGTGATCGCCTTTCTTTATTCAATACTGAGTGCTGTATTTTCTATTTTCTTTATTCTAATTGGAGCTTGACTTGGAGAATGGGAAGTGGTGGGTTACATTATCATGTCCACTTCTGTGTCCTTCCCCCCCTCCCTCCCCGACTTCCTTCAGTACCTAAAATAGTTCATTTTTTTCTTGTGTGTCAAAGGATACATCTACACTGGAGGCTCTGTTAAGTTGACTTAATAAGGTCGACTTTAAGTCGACTTAAAGTCGATCTTGTTAAGTCAACTTAGAGATCCACACTGAAAACTCCAGTTGACTGCCAGTGTCCACACTGGCAGGTGCTAGGTTGACGGAGGAGTGGTGCATTCTGGGTAGCTGTCCTACATTGCACCAGGGCCTGGAAGCCAATTAGGTCGACTTAAGGGCATTCTCCATCCACACTGGCTTAAGTTAACTTAATAAGGTTGATTTAAGTGTTAAGTCGACCTTCAGAGGTGGTGTTATAAAGTTGACCTAAGGAAGCGCTTAAGATGACTTAATAAGCGCCCAATGTGGACACAGTGGTCTGTAGGTTGACTTAGCCATCCTTAAGTCGACCTAAGGCTCCAGTGTAGACATACCCAAAAAGAGTGGCCACACGCCCCTCTTTCAATTACTCCTCTGCACTCTATTTCTCAAAGAAAATTAATTGAAGTAATGGGATGATTATGAAAGTATACTTGTCCAAAATAATCACCTGTGTGATTTTTTTCACAGTTACTTATTTTAGGCCTGATTCTGCCAGCACTTCTGCATGTGATTAATTTTAAGCACGAGTTGTTGACTTTGATTGGCTTGTGTTTTATTTAATTTAAAATTTAAAAAACAAACAAAGCCAAAGAGATAATTCATTCTTCAATAGTCAGACTTTGCAAAAGTTTTATGAATAGAGCTGTTTGGAAAGTAATTTTCTTTTCCTAAGAAAACCTAGATAAAAACTTAATAGTTCTTATAAAAAATTCCATTTATTACTGAAACCCACAAAACTGGAGATTCTGGGCCCCAAACTTTTCATTGGGGGGGGGGGGAGGTGTTGGGTTTTGTAGTAAACAGTCAAAGTTACTTGAAAGTTTCAATTGTTAGCCAGAAAACTTGAAATGTGCTATGCAAATCAGACAGAGTTTGGAAAAAATGTTCAATCCATTTTTTCCCCCTGAAAAACAGTTGTGACATAAAAATTTTCAACCAGCCCCACTTATTAAACTTCATACAAACAAAAATATTCCAACTGTGAAACAGTATAACTTTGATAAACGGATATGGATCAGAAAGACAGTAAAGCAATGTATAAAAGAGTAGTATAGGGCTGGATCCAAAATCCATTGTAATCAGTGGAAAGACATTCATTGGTTTCAGTGAACTTTGAATCGAACTCTGGAAGAGTCTCATTCTGGCTGTATTTGCTTATTTTCTATTTATCAATAAACACTAGTTTGTCTGAATGAAAACTGAACTTTCCCAAAACACATTGGAAAAGTACAATGAAAAATGTGTTAACTACAAATATACGTGACTATTTCAGCTTTCCTTTTCTAATATAATATAATATAATAAATATAATATAATATAATATAATATAATATATAAATTTATTAAATTAAGACAGCTGTAATTTAAATGAAAAATAGAGAAGAATCAGAGTTAGAATTAGAGGGTCTTTAAAATGAGTACTTCTTTTCAGCAATCTCAATTGTTATGTTTGACAATCATATTAAAGCTCTTTGCAGTGAGGCTACTCCTGTGCAAAAAGTACCAGAGATACCTTTTTCTCTTACAATTGTACTTTAAAAAAACTTGTCAAACTCATAATCTCCTTGCACCAAAAATATCTTTGATCTGTGAAAGGTACAATTGCTGCTGAAATACACTTGATATTAATATATTTTTTGTGTGTCAATCTTGTCTAGGATTTCATTGCACAGTGATTTCAGGGCATAGTTTTATGTGCAGTTTACAGGGAATATAGGCCACAGAAAGAACAGCCAAAAATTTTTTCACATGATTCAAATACAATGACATATTTTAAAAGCATTATACAGCAATTAACTAATGAATCTCCATAAGCTTCTTTGGTAGTGCAATCTTACATAAGTATTTTCTCCTCCTTCTAGTTAGGTTCTGGCTCATATTTTCAGTGTCATAGTTTATAGGTTAACTTTGATAAGACTTAAGCACTTGTTCAACTTTAAGCAAGTGTTGTCTTGAGCCAGTGCCTTAATTATTTTGAATAGCCCCTTTATAAATGGAAAAACAACCTCCAGAAGCTGTGACTGTCCTGAGATAAGATTTCTAGTTGGATTTCTTTAACCTGGTGCCTCAGAACACACATGAAATGTAGGCAATAATTTGCAGTTTGTAAGCTTTGCTGAGGGTTATTGCCTCAAATAATAATAGGCAGTTTGTATCATTGACATGATAAACAATACCCATCTGTGTAAGTGAAGAGATTAACACTACCTGACAGTAAATGTGAGATCTACAAAAAGGAACAAAATGTTTAGTAATTCCTCTGAGTTTCATTTTATCTCAAAACATGATTTCTGTTGCCAATGGAATGCTATATAAGAATTAATTAGGGAACTTCACAAGCAGTCAGAATTCAGGTATGTCATTATAAATTTATCATTGCTGAAAAGACCTCTTTCTGCTGTCAAACATCTTGTTTATCTGGCAGCCTGCACAAAGAATATGAAATAAATAACCTTCTGATATGAAGCCCCCTTGAAAAATGTTTGACATTTATTTTAAAATACCTCCAAACACTTTATTTACATTTATAAAGCATTTCTGCATTTGTAGCCAATTCAAGGTCAGCCATTTAGAGTACTCAATGAATTGCAATTGATCACTCAGTTCAGCCAATCAAGGGACACAATTTTTCAGAAATATATAATCAAGTTCAATACTGTGTTCAATGAACTGCTTCATGGACCACTGCAGAGAATGTTTATCACAACTCCATCTCAGGGTTCTGGAATAAAACAAAATTTTGGTGGTCTGAAAAGAAACAATTGCAATGGAAGAGATTACGTAAAATCCTATTGGATTTATAGAGGTTCAAACGTCCCAGCTTTCCTATCTATCTTTTGTTTGGATTCTACTAATCTTAAATCACTGAACTAGGGCCAGATTCTGTAAAATTTTTAGGTATCTCACCTCCTCTGAAATCAAGGGGACTTGGGTGCCTAAATGCCTTGGGACCCTAATTCACATCTATTTATATGAAGTGATTAGCTTGTGGCAAGCACCAGAAATACAAGGTGTGTTTAGAAAGTTGAGTTGAATGCGATTCAGAACAGATTATTTGATGCTGAAGTTAATATTATATGGTTACATTATTCTGGTCCTTTCACTGTACCATAAGTTTTCCCCTCTGAAGTATAGATCTAAGAGATAGCTATATATACTGGGCTGTTTTCCAAATTCACTGTTCTTGTAATGAGGAATATTTGCCAATGAGTCACAATAACACCCTGTTGCCTTAGAAATGCTTTCCCACAATAACCTTTTTTTGTCAGTAATGTTAACCTTACTTGCTATGGTTGGAGAAACCTCTTTCTTTCCTACTCACTGTATTATGTACGCTGTGTAGATAAGACACAATCACAGATGGTGAGACAATGAAATCATTGTGAACAACATGGTTCTATCAATATAGGCATTCTTAAGAAATTCCCAAAAGCGCCCTAGACAATCTTGGCCACTGTTTAAAATGGCAAATTAATAGAATGAAAGGGAGGGGGTTTATTACGGTGTGAGTTGCTAGAACTGTTTGGACTGAAATCATATATTTCATAATGAATATGAAATCATATATGAAATCAGATATTTCAGTCCCCCACATTTTCAAGAGTTTGTATGTTAATTGAACTAGATACAAAAAATACTCTGGACAGACTCAGTCAGGACTATCATCTATTCTTCTTTTCATTTTGAAAACAAAATACTCTTGGCTTGATTCAAGTTACAAGAGAAAGGCACGGGGGATGAGAGAGAGAGAGATTAAAAAAAGTTTGGTGTCAGACGCTTCGTCATACTCATGAGACTTAAAAATGGCTTTAATTTTTGCATTCCAATCCAGCAGGGAGTTTGTGCTGGGTGTAGATGAGTGTGATTAAAGCTATTATTATTCATGTGCATTAAAGCTGCATGGATATTGTATTGAGAATAAAAGGTTATGTCTGGATAGAAATTGCTTTAATAAAACAAATCTGGTATTCTACTGTGTGGCGCTGTGGGTCAAAGTTTCACTGTTTACCTCTAGGCATGCTGGGTCTGCAAACAGTAATTCTGAGTTATTTGCTAAGTACTGACAGTGTATTTAGTGTTAACAAGACACAGAGAAAGGCATAGATCCTGTGCCATAGAGTTGCAGCCTAAGGTCCCCTCTCTTGCAAACACTTATTTTGCAAACACTTATTATTATAATTCCACTGAACTCTTTTATATAGCACTTCTCATCAGAAGGTCTCAACATACTTCACAAAGAAGGTTGGCATCATTATCCCCACGATGGAGAAACCTACAAAGAGGCAAAGTGGTTTGCCCAAAGTCAAGCAGCAGCGGCATGAGACATAGAATTCAAGCCCCTGTGTAGTGCCCTATCCAGCATGCCACACGGCCTTCTCTTAAAATCAACCACATGAAGAGCTCAAGGCAATAGTGAAGGTGGGTGAAAGAGGCCAGCAGTCAGAAGGAGATCTGATGAGCTCAGTTTTTAACATATTGCTGCATCTGGGTTCTTGAGTGCGATATGTCAGAAAGCCAGTCACAGATACAAGCCTGGATGGAAGTGGACAGGGCACAAGCTGAGAGAGAGTTTTTCTGAATCCTCAGCAGAAAGATAAACCAATAGCTGAAACCATGTGTACAGAGGAGTTGAGAATGGGTAGGGTAATAGAGTGAGAGTAGGAAAGAGCCCTAAAGCTCATTGGCAGACTGGAGTAATAGACCAGGATTGATCAAGAAGATAATCATTGATCAATTGGAGAGTAATGAGAAGAACCAGAATAGTACAGAGACACAGGAGCAAAGTTAATAGACTTGCAGTCAAGGAGAGGGAAGTGAATGATTGCGCTCAAGGAAGATGAAAATGGAAAAACAAAGCCATTTGGCCAAGCAGACATAACTGGAGGTTGGTATAAAAAGTTTCAGTGGTGAAAGGTGTGTGTGTGGGGGGGGGAGGGGGGTGCGTGTTATAGTAACATTGAGCATGTCCTATGTATTTCTTATCTGTTGCACTTTATTTTTGGCAGGTTTGATTTCTGGCCTTTGGTTTGTGGCCACTACAAGCCATTAGAAAATTAGGAAGATAAGTATTGACATTTGCATCTGCCATTTAATTGTGGGTACAGCTTTTGCAAAGGAGATACCATACTTGGCTCTTGGATGATTTATCAGGCGGTTGGACTAGATGACCTTCTGAGGTCCCTTCCCCCCTAATCTTCTATGATTCTATGATTATGAATCTTGAGGTAATTTTGGACCCAGAGTTCCTTGTAGCCAATCTGAGTATTACTGCCTACACAAAAACCTGGAAGAATTTATTTTTTACCTGAAAATCATTGGCAGAAAATGTGTGTTTCTTTCAGTGAAAGAAGATTTATCCATGATTTTCTTATACACAAATTGCATTAGTGGACTGTTCTTTACGCCAGCTTGCCTGCTGCTATTATCCATCCAGTACTGTGGCTTCTTAAACAGATTATAGTAGTAGACAAAATTTCTCCTGAACACCATTCTGTGTACTCAATAGAGAAATAAATGCACCTAATTAATATTATCACGTGTGTTCGCTGATCCTTTCACCTTGTAAATACCCATTAGGCTTTCAAAATTATGTGGCCTGTTTATTCTTTATGTGCCAAAGTCCAGAATTGCTTTGTTGGTTACCACTCATTTTCATCATGAGCCCATGGCCTAGCATGGCTGTCTAAATCAGTTCACAGCTAAATCTCTATGTGTTAAGAATCCTGGCAAATAGAATTCAGTGGCATCAAAGTCCATTTATTTTAATGTGGGTGTGAAACTTTGCTGCGGTCCATGTTTTCCTGCGTGATCCGAATCAGCTATTTTTGCAACAATAAAAGCAACATCTTACTTCCTCCTTGCCCTTCTGTCAATGAGGGGAGCTGTACCTCATGACCTGGCTAGCCTGTACAAGAAAGTAAAGAGGAAGTGTCGCCTAATTTCTCCCTCTTCCAGTCACATAAGGCAGTTTATAAGTGAACCCTTGGAATGAAAATAATTCCCTCTCTCTCTGTTGTCAATAAATTTCCTTTCACGGCTTCCAAGCTTTGCTATTTCCCTCAGTAATTCCTTTTGTCCTATTAACTCAATTCTTTAAGTATTTAATACTGCTTCTCTCTATCCTCTGCTTTGCTGCTGTCACTTACAGTATTTTTCACTCTGACCAACTGTTCTCTCTCTACTCTTCCTCTCTCTTCTGCTCAGTATGGTTCTTCCTTCTATCATGTATTTTAATTTCTCTTCCTTGCTATTGCCATTTGTATGTGTATATTCCATGATGGCACTAAACTGTACATCTTCCCTAAGGCTGTATCTATGTACCTGATTTCTTTCTTTTCTTTTCCTTCTCCCTCACTTGTTAACCAGTCACTTTCAGCCAACAGCTTTTCAAAGTGTATTTAGATGAACTAGGAGGGTTTTTTTAAAATATATATACAGAAAGATAGCTATATAATGATAAAGCATTAAAGCTCTGATTTGGCAAGCCACTTATGATAGGAATGAAGAACGTCTTTAGTAATTTTGCTGAATCAAGGCCTCTAAGTGCAAAGTACGGTTATAAGAATTGTTGCTTTTAAAATTCCTACACCATAGATGACATTTTCCAAACATTTGTCTGTTTTACCTCTTATACCCATCACTCATTATGTAAGGCCCAGTTCAAAATAATCCCTTTGCAGGAGAGCACTTAAATTTGTACTTTAACTTTAAGCAAGTGATTCCATTCCACTGAAGTCCAAAAAATGTAAGCACATGGTGAAGTGCTGTCCTGGATAAGGATAAATGTAAGCATGTGCTTTCCTGGAGCAGGTTGTCTAATCTACCCATATGCAGTCTTCCAGTACATTTTAGTAAAGACTGAGATTTTGTTAAAGGAAAATTCTCTGGAGTGTTCATTCTGAGCAATTTATGAACATGGTGAAGTTACGGAAGCGCCATAGTCATTCAAAAGAGAGGCAGATCTCTGCATATGGCCAATATCAAGAATGTAAATAGCACTTTCCAGTCTTTCCTCATAAATGTTTCCACCCAAGTTGTAACATTTCTATAACTGTTTGAGTGACACAGCATACAACACATTACATTCCTTTTTTGCTAAAAGAGATTTGGTGCATCTCCTAACTATACGTATGGAAAGGCTATTGAAAAAACGACTCCTACTACACACAGATCCTCCTGCAGCCTGTTACAGTAAAAATCTG
Source organism: Pelusios castaneus (assembly GCA_007922175.1). Classification (NCBI taxonomy): domain Eukaryota; kingdom Metazoa; phylum Chordata; order Testudines; family Pelomedusidae; genus Pelusios; species Pelusios castaneus. The sequence continues at coordinate 20,479,462 of ML685786.1, forward strand.
ACAGCTACAGGGAGTATCCTGCCAGCTGTCAGAATTCCAAATCTCAAAACTCTTATAGACTGACATTAAAAATATGTCTTTACCACTCCGCTCCCCAAAATGACATAAAAGCCTTGGGTGGTTTAGCATCTAATAAGCCTTGAGTGGCCATACTGGGGTGAACAGGACCAAAAACCTGTGGGGAGGACCCCTGCAAACCACACCTGTGAAGTTAACAGGGTGAGGAGAGGCTTGCTGGACTTGTGGGGTCAGAAGGCATTTTAGGAGGGAATGCCCAGCCCAGAAAGACAAGGCTAGTCTTTGGGTAGGGACTGAGCCAGAGAGGTCTGTGGCATGGAGGACACAGCGACAATGTTTCTGGTGCCAGGAACAGGGCCATATAAAAAGACATTGCCCCCTGAGGTTAAAGAGGTGATGGCAAGAAGGCCTGAATTGGCCAGGTCTGGGACAGACCAGAAGGATGGGTCTATACTGACAGAGGGTTGGGTGGACCCCTCAGAAGGGAAGAGGGACACCACAGATAAAGCAGTTGGCAGGGAGAGGGCCCAGAGTGACAGCAACGCTCAACTTGAGGCCATGTGGGCAGAGGAAAAGGAGAGCCATATCTTGAGGGAGAAGGAGTTGGATGAGGCAGTCGGATGAGCTTCAGGAAAAGCTTGTGTGAACAGATTGTGTGCGAGAAAGCCACGTATCTGTCTCAGTCCAGGGCTAGACACACTGCCTGCCTAACTAGTGTACATTGTGCAGCATGTCACTGGTGGGGTTCATGGGAACACTAGAATTTTAAACAGTGAATGCCTGTTCTAAATGTTTTGCATTTTTCTAGGAAGGATTTATCTTCCAGCCAGTGTAATTGTCCTAGATTTTTATGTGAAGTGTATAATGTCATAGCATTTCTTTCCTTTTGTGGTTCAGAATATGCTTCAGCTTTATGCATGTATGTTTAGTGTTGTGAGGACACGTACACAGTCACTTTAAAACTACCATAGAGAATCTGCAGTGTCAGTAATCAATAATCGGATAGATTCATTTGCCTTATGCCAAATACGCTCAAACATTAGACATTCAGAATCAGGCAGAAGCTTTAACAGAACCAGATTTGTGTTCCATCAAGATGACATACTGTGGTGTAAGCAAGCGGGGTGTAAGTGTAGGTTCTCCCATGCTGTCTGAACTGCAAGTCAGGTTTTAACGCTCTTTGTTGGTGCTTCAGCCCTTTATTGTCTGAATAGCTGGCAAACGCCCCAACATTTGTCCATAGGCACCTGTCCCTAGCAATCAGTTTAAATGTATCTATATAGAGGCACTCATGCTGTGGCCTAATCTTACTGCATTAATTACTGCAAAAGCCCGGAGCTTACAAGCTTTTAGAGCTATTTTAAATATAAAATGTGCCACTTGATAAACCAGACCACTGAGCACCTTGCACAACTTGTACTTCCTTTCAAAGCACCAAATCCTGGCCTCACTGATATCATTGCCAGAACGTCCCTTGACTTCACACGGACCCAGAATTGGTCTAAGTAAAGGAATGTTGTTTCCAGTTTATTGAATGCATGTCATGCATTGCTTGAATTTCAAGAAAGATACCATGTTGGAGAAGTTCTGAATATCGTTCATTGATATGGTTTTATCAGTTATAACTTGTGGCCTGTGAATGTGGAACATAAACCAATTGCCCAAGACCTGCACTAGTTTGTCACAAGTGAAATACAGCTCTCAGGGTTTTGCCAAAGGGGAGAGAGGACTAAGTGAGCATCCCATTCCATTTTTACCCTTTAGCACTCTCAGGTCAGAGCTACAGTGTGAACCAGCAAGGAGTACCCAAATATAACACCTGTTTATGAGTTGCTGCTTCATGGAACAACTATGCGCTGTTGAGCTTTTTCAAAGGGTGGTTCAGAAATTCTGTTGATGCAGGAGATATTATGTCTGCCAGAATGCCTCCAGAAGCTCCATCTAGGCTGATACACATCTAAACTACATTTGTCATGCCCTGTGTCTTAAAGACATCATTTGAACCATCGTGGAAAAATGTTCACCAACTTGGTTTTGTGACTCTTTATCTTTGATGCAAATGCCAATGTCTTGTGGTTATAGTGGGTCTCTATGATAAAAGCGGCCAACTAATTTCCTAAGCAGTGTTATCAGTGGACATTTAAAAAAAACAAATTCTACCAAACCTAACCATCCACTGCTGGGAATGGGTACACCTTTGTATATGCACACTTTGATAGGCTGCATGCAAAGGAAATGTTGAAGTCTGTCTCCCTGGATATACAAACGCTGCAATCTGATTACAAGGCACAAAACATACATCACAGCAGAATGGACAACACAGTTTGAGAAAAGCAAGATAAAAAACAAACAATGCACAGATCCACTCAGTGTGTCTGGAAGCCTTGTCTGGCTCTAGTTGAAATCAAGAGATGATGTTAGAAGTGCCAGGACAGCAGCAGAAAGAGTCGCTCCAGGTGCCTGAGGAATATGAATTAGCGTAAGAAGATCTGTGACTAAGAAAAGGCTCTGGCATCAACCGTAGTCTGTTATGTTACAAATATACTGATAAGTCCACTGGATTTGGAGTGTTGTCCGGAGAACTTCATTGACTCCATTCAAAACATTTCTCTCTCTCTCAGTGCGAACTCTGGCTGCTTGACACCTTTGAAAGTCAGGGCACTTATTCAGTAAGTGAAATTTACGCAGAGATCTGGAGAGAGATTCACAAAGGCAAAAAATAGACGTTCAAATCCTGGTTTTTGCCTACTTCCTTAGGGCCTCGCGATAGGTACCTTGCTTTGAAAATATTGGCCTTTAGGTTGCTACTAGTGGCATTTAAACTGAGTGTGCCTTGGATCAACTGAGGACTGGTTCTCTGAAAACAGAGAGAAAAATGCTTAGAATCAAGTCACTGAAGTTCTGCATGCTGTATATTGAGACATATTCGCCATGTAGTATAGTGGGACATAATGGCAATGTACATGTGAGTGTTCTGCTGGAGTTCTTTTATTTAGTCACAGATTTTGTAATGTACATCAATATTTCTTGTTCCCTAGATACCTAGATGGGTTCTTTTGATGCTGTTCCAGCAGTAGCTCATCCATCAAGTTTTTCTACATAATCTTTCAAGGCTGCCATAGAGAAAACTTAAGACAGGAGGCTTCTATTTTTGTTTGAAGATACAATATCATTTATTTTGTTAAGGCTGTGAAAAAATCTGCTGCATCTTGATTTAAGATCACACATTTAAAAACAAAATTCCTCTGGCAGAGTTGTCCAGAACGCTAATCTATTCAAATATGTGTATGTTTGTTTTATGTAACGAGGGCTGCAGGGCACCTTGCATGCCATTCAGACATTAGTTTAGCACAGATTAAATAAAAAACAAACAATCCTAGTCTTTCCTCTAAACTTGAGCCAAATAGAAATCAGACCTTTGCTGAGATTCAGATAACTATGGAGAAAAGAAAATATTTTATGCATCAATGTTGAACCCATATCATAAGAAGAATCTTGCATTATTTTACCTTAAATGACTCTTGTGCTGGCTGCAATCAGAAACTACAGATACATGAAAATGTAAACTTATAAAAAAACATTAACCAAAACTTTTGAACCACAGCAGAGGTTTGATTTGGGGTAGAAGTCAACATTCTAACTGCAGCAATCTTGTGAGCTAATTATCATTATAACTTGTGGTTTTGAGTGTAGACGTATGCCACATATTTGCACCAGTAATAAATCGCAAATAGATATGTTAGTAGTTAAACCTCTGGCTATTTATTTGCACTTGCAAATTAGGTAAATACTGTGCCCTTGCTTAACTGTGAGCACAACATTACACTTATAAATACAGAGACCAGCTTGAGGCCCAGCTGATAATCAAGCACTAAATAGTATATAAAGCTCCAATCAAAGAAAGAGATGAACGTCTTTAACTTTATTCCTCCAGTGGAAATACTCCTAAGTATATGTGTAGAAAGAATACTAATACTAATACTCCTAAGTATATGTGTAGAAAGAAATGGATTGTTATTGTCTCATAATGAAAACTTGTTATTCTACAGTGCATCTATAATAAGGAACGTGTATTGCTTTGGGATTTTGGAGTAAGGGGTGGGTCTAGTAAAGTTCAACTTTTCTTTTCTTTTTTTAAAGTCCCAAACTCTCTGTATCAGACTCTAAAATAATACTAAAGGTATTTTCAGTATTGGCTGCAGGTCACATATTTCTTAATTCACGTAGCAGAGACCTTAAAGATACTTCAGCTTCATTAAGAAGTCACTGCTTAGGAAATTAGTTGGCCCCATTCCCCACCGGCTCCCCGGCACACCCCACCTGCTCCCTGTGGCTACCCGACCCCTCCCGTTCCCCACTCCCAGACAGCCAGCTCCCCAACCCTCCCCGTCCACCCCCCCTCTTACAGCGCTGTCCCACGGGGGGGAGCGTGGCCCAGGGTCAACTGGCCTAGGTGGGGCCCCACCCTTCCCCATGCTGGAGGGCAGGCGGGCAGCTCCACCTCCCTGGTGGGCCAGGCCATAGGTTGGACAAGCCTGATCTAGACCATTTGTGTTTTAACTATTATAAAGCTTTAACTTTTTGAATCCTAGCATCTGTCATGAAATAATTATTGTCTGATTCCTCCCCCCGCCCTCCCAGTTTCATGCAACCATGAAAACTTAAAGATCGATTTAAAAAAATGCTCAATGACCTGACTGAAGAAAGGGAGGACCCAGATTCATCCTCCTAACACCTTGGTGCTCCCCAGATGCCAGAATACCATCAGAGCTGCTTTGCTTCACCAGAACAGAGTAGAACTAAGCTGCTTCCAGGATTAGTGTAGTGCAAGTGTGACTTGCAGTCCCCATTAGCATGCGGGTCTGAATGCAATACATAAAGACATCAAAAATGTATGCTGGAGAGGTGTTAATCAGTGTGGGAAAGGAGGAAGGCTTTGATCAAGTTTGGAATGTGCAAGTTGACTCTGTGTTGCAATCAAATGGTAAACGACAGCATGATAGGCCTAAAATAAGCCTCCATCTGAAACTTTCAGAAAGTTTGGGCCCGTTTCTAAATGAAACATTTACCAGTGGATCGTTACTGCAATATCCTACTCAGGCAATGCTATTCATTTCATCCTCTTTCCTAAATTAGAGTCTGTGCTACCAGTATATTTAAACTGAAAAGGATGGTGGGGGAGTTGGATGAATGGATCCAGAGAATATTCCATCACTAACGTCTATAAGGGCTCTAAATAGACATGTACTGCACTCTGCAGAAGAACATGAAATGTCAATGTACATCATGCTGTCATTCATGAGAAAAATCAGTGATACTATGGTAATCTTGTTTCTAAAACTGCACTAATTATATATCTTCAGCCTTCATCTATTTTTTCCATCTTTGTGGAGGAACAGCAGATATCTTAGCATCATCCAGAACAAGTTGTCAGAGTGGAATCTCTCATTTAATGTATAATTATTGAAACACTGCCCTTCCAGTTAGGTAACGGGTGCCCAAGGAGGAAATCCTGTGGCTTTGAGGAAAACAAAAACTCGGCTAATAAATGAGCTTCTGAAGACAGTCATATTGTGGCCTAGAACGTCACTTGCAACTCATCGCATGCAGCTATGTTGGCTTATAGTATCAGTCAAATGCATCAAGTTCTCATTCTATTTACTGTGAATAAAACAGGATTTTCTGAATCATGCTTATATAGGAAAAGGAGTGGGCCCGAGTGTGTCAATTAATGAACAAAAGAGGAATGTCTTAGGAATGTTCATCTGTTATTGTATGAGCAGTAACATCTCAAGGTCTTCATGGGGCAGAAACGCTGGCTATTATTATAGTCAAGCTTCACTTATAATTGTGAAATTTACTTTCTTTCACACCAGAGGTATCTGGTAAATGGGCCTTTCATTGTATCTGTACTATCTTTCTTGACTGGCGTTTCAGTATTGTGGTCCATGAGGCATCAAGATTCATTTGTTTGATAAATGAAAAAATGTTTAAAATGGATCAGGCTGCAATGATATTTATGTTGTAGGTGTCTTTATAAATCATCTCAACTACTCTAAAGACATTGCCAGGTTAATTCATAAATGTCCCCAATGTTGATGCTTATGTGTTACAAGTAAATCTGCGACTTGCTCAAAGGTTATGTCAAACAGATTGTAGGTTATTAGTGAACTACCAGAGGGAAAACTTAATAAATCTGCTACCAAATGATATAAACTAACAAAAAGTTCATGACTGGTGAATTTCAAGGCTCGTTACTTGCTTTTAAATGGTGCTGAAACAAAATCAAGAGGAAACCTTGAACAATTAGGACATAAGCAGATTTGACAGTGGCTCATTTAGGTGCAAAGATTGTGGCATCTGAGTTATCTAGGCTAACCCAAGCAGTAAAATATCTATGCCCACAATGCATTGCAACTTCTTCTCAGTCTAACTAGAAGCGTATTGAAGTACCATCGCTTTCTACAATAAGTATTCTTTCCCCCCTCTCTCATGTCACCATGATCCCTGGTTTAAAAGAAAAAACCCTCAAACTTTAGAGGCCAGATCCTCAGCTGCTATAATTCATTGCAGCTCTCTTGACTGCAGAGCTCTATGCATCTCCTCGAAGTTAGTTAAGCATGTACTTAAGTGCTTTGCTGCGTCAGGCCAAAGTGCTCAGCAGCATCCTGAAGGACTTTCTATTTTCTGTGAGGTGGGTTGGAGAATGATGCACATTTATTTTCCTTAAGCAAGTCCATCCCATTCCAAAATCCACACAGCATGGGTGTCACTTTTGTGCTTGTGCAACTTCAGTTGACTGCTGAGCTAATGGGCCGTCAATAGGAACTTTTGCCATTGATTTCAAAGGGCGCAAGACACACCTAGTGCAGAACATCTGGCCCATGCTGTTCCTTGCCCTGCAGCTGGAGTGCAGTAAGTACTCTAGCAAGTGAAACTTTCCCCATTTAAATGCTCCCGTAAGCCTTTTATTCACTTGCATCATTATTTGGTTCATTGGCCTGCAGGTACAGTATTTGCTTTCGAAACATTAAATGCCACAGCTGCCAAGCATATGCTGAGGCGGCTATAGAAACAAATGGCAGTTGAACCAATGTAAAAATCCTTTATCCCCCATTACAGCCAGTCTGTGTCTTTGTGACCACAAAGATAGGAGTATAGTAAATGATATGGAATAATATGCTATTTGTCTGCTTCTATAGTACAATTCACATCAAGAAACCTGGTGCAGTCTAGTTAGTTACCATAGAAAGCTGGCCTGCCCAAAATATTGCCTGTCCACAAGTTTCAGCAAAGTTCTCGTCTGCCATAGCCAGGAATAGCCCAATATACTCTTAGTAATTGTTGAATGTATCATAGGTATTTACGGCCCTCATTACCCCAGTATCTGGGCACCTCACCTTCTTCAATGTTATTTATCATCACAGAATCCCTGGGAGGGGAATTATGCCCATTTAATAGATGGGGAATAGAGGCACAGAAGGACTAAGTAATGTGCCCAAGGGTCTTACTGGACATCTGTGGCAGTACAGGTAACTAAAAGTCTCAGACTGATATTAAGAAGTCATCACTTACTCACGGACAGCCCTGATATTTCTGACTTTCCGAATTCAGCACTTTTTAAAAATGATTTTCTCTTTACACCTTGAACTAAAATGAACAAACTGCCCTTTCATGAATGATACATACGCTCAAAGTAGTATTTAAGGAAACAAAGACACAAACGGAGAGATCTGAACAAATAGCAGAAAGGAGAAAAGCTTCTAAAGATTTAGCTATATAGAAAGAGTCCCTCGTCGCTGCTGACTGATAGCTGGCCTACCAGATTTACCAGCAGATGAGTAAGTATGATCAATAGTAGCCCCTTCTTTGGTAGTCAAGGCATATCATTCTTGTCAGCTGAAATCCTTTCTGCACTGGGGTCTGGGCTCCGCATTAAACTCTCTTTCCTGAGGCTGGACAGGCCAGTTTAATTATAATGCTAAATGAGTCTCAAGAAAAATGATAGGAACATGCCCATCATCAGTGTGGAAGACAATGACAGTGAAGAAAATCCATGTGACTTAAAATGCTGGGGTTTATGCTTCCGGAGAAGTAGCTGTGTTTAACTAAATTGAACTAATTTTATTTGCTGACTAGTTGCAGAGGATTTTCCTTTGGGGTCTGACCCTGCAAGGTGCTGAGCACTCTGGCTCAGATCCAACAAAGCGCTTAAGCATGTGCTTAACCTCAAGCACATAAATAATCCCATTAACTTCAGTAAAGCTCCATGTGCTTAAAGCTGTTATGTCATCCAGCCTCATGGAAGAACTGTGGAGACAATGGTAGGATCCGGAATGGGTTATTATGAGTCCTGCTCTCCATCCATTCACCTTGTACGGCTCAAGTCCTTTTGACACGCTTCAGCTAAAATGATCTTTCTTGACCACTGCTCTGATTGTGTCTCACCAAACTCATGAGCCCCTCCATTGGCTTCTTATCTTATTCCACAAGAATTTCAAACCTTTCATTCTACCTTGAAGAGTCAGTCCAGCGCTGCCTTCGCCAACAGCTTGAGTTCCCTGTCATGCTGTCATTCATACTTTACATTTGGACAACTCTGCCTGCCCATGAACTATTTTGTAGTGAAGACATAGCCCAAGTAAAGCAAGGCAGTTGTTTTAACTCAGCTACTCCAAAAAAACTCCAGGGTGACTATACAGCAAATGGCCTGGGTTAAAACTACAACTGCCTAGTCTTCAGAACAATTGTGACAGAGACTCTGTCTTCACTAGGAAGAAAAAAGATGAATTTTTAACCTCTCTCACACAATCCTGAAGACAGTTCAGTGCTGTTTTAACCCACGTTAGCAGGTTGAGGAAAGCCCGTAGGCACAACTGTGCCAATAAAAAAGGACCTTAATACCTATTAAAAAGCATTAATTGAAATTAGTTCCTGGATCCACTTTGCTTCTTAAGAGGTACTAGCTGTGATAGTTGTGTTAACTAAAAGATCACTTTGAAACTGCCTCTCATAGTCACTTCCAGGCAATACCCCAGGGATACTTAACAGAACCATGTCCTATTAAAATGGCCGTTCAAGTGCTGTTTGTAAATCAGGGTACTTTCAACTTTTGCCCTTAGGGGTCTACAGTTGATTTAACAGGACACTGGAGAAGAATAAAACACAAATGTAATTCTGGCATATAATCATTGCCAAAGTCTCTGATGCCCCTTCTCATTAGTCAGCTAGGAATGCAATTTCCCATTATGAGCAAGTTATTTTGTTTAAAGAATGAATTCAAGGCCAGTGACAAACTGCTTGATTTGATTTCTCTAAGGTTCACCTTCTTAAGCACTGATAATGCCACATTTAACAAACGATCAATTTCATCTGTGTATTTCAAGCACATCCTTCAAGGGCCATTCTTAAAATTGTAGAAGAAAAAACGGTTGCTTACCTGTACCTGTTTTTCTTCGAGATGTGTGCTCATGTCCATTCCAATGCAGGTGTATGCACGCCTCCATGCATGGTTACCAAAACCTTTTTCCCCTTAGCAGTAGCCATAGACCCGACCCTAGCGCCCCCTAGAGTCCCGCACCTATGCCACAGTATAACAGGCTCCGTCAGGTCTATGACCTCTCAGTCCCGTCTTTCTGTTAACTCCGGAAGCGGGGATGGCAGATGAGTGCGGAATGGACATGAACACACATCTCAAAGAACGACAGTTACAGGTAAGCAACCGTTTTGTCTTCTTTGAGTGCTGCTCATGTCCATTCCAATGTAGGTGAACCCCAAGCCTTACCTGGATGGTGGGAGAAGCTATTGAAGAATTGACTGCTGTGTTGTTAAGTGATCACTAGGAATTCCTCTTACTCAGAAATCAATGTGGATCTATTCAAATACCTTTCTACCTCTTTCTTCCTCTAGATCTAAGAATGATTTTATAAAGAGACCATTTAAATCAGTACCACCTCTGTTAAAATAAATATGGGGTTTAGAGAAAGCAAACTTTGGTGTTGAATTTCTGAGAGCTACCTGTGTTCAGAAAGGTCCTCACTCTGTGAGAAGGATGCTTCCACACTGGAGGCTTAGGTCGACTTAAGGATGGTTAAATCGACCTACAGACCACTGCGTCCACATTGGGCGCTTATTACGTCGACTTAAGTGCTTCCTTAAGTCAACTTAATAACACCAACTCTGAAGGTCGACCTAAGGCTTAAATCGACCTTATTAAGTAGACTTAAGACAGTGTAGACGGGGGATAGCCCTTAAGTCAATCTAATTGGCCTCCAGGCCTCCTTGCAGAGTTCCTCACCACTCCTCCGTTGACCTAGCATCTGCTAGGTGGATGCAGGGCTGTGGAGTCTCTAAGTCGACTTAACAAGGTTGACTTTAAGTCGACTTAAAGTTGACCTTGGTTAAGTTGACTTAACAGAGTGTCCACTGTAGGCGTACCTGGAGAGAGGAGAGGTAAATCCAGTCCATCTAAGGAGCTGCAAAACTCTGTAACACTCAGGTGAAACTAGGTAAACTGATCCCATTGCCAGCCAGAAAAGAGCCACAAACAGTGGTTTCTATAGTACCTTAACCTTTCATTCAGATGAATAAGACAGTTCAGTTAAATTACTGGAAGAAGAAAGAACATCTTGCTAATCTTTTAAGAGGCTCTCATATAATTTATTTACTACAAAGTGCATTGCTTTTAATTATAATGGGCATGCCTTCTCACGCTTACAGTGTCTATTCGTAACCTTGTGTTAACATTTTCCTAAATTGGCCTTATAAATTTGCAATGTTAAACCTCACCAAAGTCGAACTATGCCACACAATGGTTTACTATGACAACACTTAGCTCACAGACTACTCTTGAACTGGAGACCTCAAAGCATTTTATAAAGAGCAGTATCTTTACGGTCATTACAGACAGAGAAACCAAACCACATAGAGACACAGCAAGTGGCTCAAGATTATATAGCGTAACAATGGGAGAACCAGGCACAATACTCAGGTCTTCTAAGTCCCACTCCTGTGTCTCACAGGATCACACGGCCTCCCAAAACAGCCTCCGAGGGAGATAGAACTTTCAGCACACCCAATCCAATGACCTGTTTCAACTGAGGCATAAATTAATCTATAAATACTGAAGGCCAGGCTTCTTAGCTGGGGTAAATCAGCATAGCTCCATTGAGGTCAGTGGAAACTGGCAATTTACTCCAACTGAGGATCTGAACCTTAATATATCTATGATTGCAGGAGCAAGAGGTTAGGGAATCAATCACATCTGTTAGCTCGCCTTACTCTTAAAATAAAAACTTTGTACAATATTGGTGCATCCCATATTCTGCTACTTCCCAGTAGAGTCACATGCATCTTTCACTTTTATTTCTAAGACATAATGGCATTTTGTCCAAGACATTTCACATACACTCTGCCCGGATGCCATCCTGCAATGGGAAACCTAAGATCACCTCCAAAACTAGGTCTGTCACATAATACACAGAGCTGTTGTCTGTCTTTCAGGCTTTATCCCAGCTTCAGGCTTCTGGGACAACCCAAAGAGTAAGCTCACTGTGCAGACTAATCTGGAGAAGAGGCAGACACAAATTATATACAAGCACATTCATCCAGCTGTGACAAACTGTGTTCAGCTCAGTATGGATGCTGAGAGGCCCAGTCCCTGTTTGAAGCAGCTTACAAGCTGAAAAGAAAAAAGATGAAAAACACCTCATTTCTGTAGATGAGCCTGAGGTGAGGGCTGATCCAAAGGCCACTGAAGTCAATGGGAAGATTTCGAATGACTGCAATAGCCTTTGGGTCAGACCCTCATTGCTGGGTAAACACCAAGCTACAGTTCTGTTCTGCTTAAACTCCTGGAAAGTTTTTTTTCACCTCCATAATACAATGTCAACTCTATTAAATATACATAGCACCTCACATTCTCTCAAAAAAGTGGGGCTGATAATGAAGTAAAAAAGCAGATAAATTTCTTTCCAGTTTAAACAACAACTTCTGGATTATCAGCTACTTAATTATGTTTGGGGAAGAACAATACAGCTACATGAATGCCAATTTGTAATAAGTCATATATAACTAAGGAGCTAACATTCCACCAGCCATTACAAACATTCGTGCTTTAGGTCTGCTAGTTCTGCTCCTTCTAAGAAAGTGCTTACAGGTAATGTATGAAGGTAAAAGATAAACAGCATGGTTTTCATACATGATAGTATAAAAACATATAGTCATTTTTGGGGCCTGGTCAGAGGCTAAAAACTGCCTTGACAGAACAAAGTATTGAGTATTTGCTGGTAAAATAGACTGGGTTGCAAACTTAGTCTGTCTCCAGTGGGATCTGAGAGCCTCACCATTTCACAGGTTCAGCCCTAGAGGCTGTGTTGAGTCCACTTGCTGTACAGTATGGTACTGGAACTGTGCTAAAGCTACTGACAGTTAAATCTTCACCGGTAGCAAATTTCAAGGACCAAAGGACTTTATAAGAAAACTAACCCCCTCCCAAACATCACTAGACAGTTTATCAGGGTGATCTTCAGAGACCAGTTTTGGCTCAAGAATTGAATCATATTTGGATTTCTCTGCACAGTGATAGGATAAAGTTTCAGACAGTTCCTTTAAAAAAAAAAAAAAAAAAAGGAAGGTGATACGATAAACACCATCTGTTTGAAAATTCTCTGCTAAGACAGGTGAAAATGAAATAAGACTGTTTATTCTGCAACTGTATAGGATACTCACAGACACCATGATCGGCAATGACCAAAGTTGAATGCTGAGATGAAGTATCCTTCACTCGGTGTACTCTGTAGTGTTTAGAACTTGAGGAAACTGGTTCACTTCCAAACAAATCTGGGCCATTTCCTAGACTATATTTCAAAATGTACCTCTTTGCCAATAATCCAGAAGACATGAAAATGAAATTTAAAGATTATTAGAATAGGTTGTAGACATACTAAATTAAGTCTACTAGTAATAATTCACTTTTTCATGACAATAGAGTAATGTGCAACACATGTCTGAGATACTTATACCAGATCATGTCTTTGACTCTTTAATAGGCAAGTCTTGTTCTAATTAACAGGAAAACAAGGGCATAAAAGTGTCTTATTGCTACCTCTGGGAACTGATGCAGCGTTGTATTTATTGTTATTACATTAGTATCTAGAGTCCCAGCCGAGATCCACAAACCCAGAATCAAGATGCTGTAATTGCACATGATAAGAGACAGTCCCTGCCTCAAAGAGCTTACAATGTAAACAGACAAGAGCATTAAAGAAAGGATTATTATCCTTCTTTTACCGATGGGAAACTGAGGCACACAGAAAGTAACTTGCCATGGGTTTCTCAGGAAGCCTGTGGCAGAAATGGAAGTTGAACGCAGTCTCCTGTTCTCATGTTTTAACCACAAGTTGAGCCCACTTCTCCTCTGTCTGTCCTGAGGATGGTTGGGCTGGTATATAAGGGATGTGGAGCAGCTGTTCAGTTAGGACCTGGGGAGCTCCTGAAAGGGCAGGAAGCAAATGTAAATGAGAGTTTAGCACCCTGTTTGGATGTTCACGACTCTTGGCCCTCTTTTCTTCCTGCAGAGTCATTGGGCAGCGATATCTAAGGATCTGTCCTCGATACGGAAGAGGGCACTGGGGATGATGCAAGAGTGATTTTCCTGCAAGAAGGGGAGATTGTGACTGATCAAACACAAGCACTTCTACTCTGGCCACAAAGGTGAGGATATAGCTAAAGCAACGTACATAGTTCTCCCTGTTTGTTAAAGGTATTATAATAGTACCTAGATACTTAACCTTGAAATATCCTGTGCAGATGGATGAGTTAACATTTATAAAGCACTTCTAAGGTCAAAATTTGCAAATATTATTTTTCAGTACAGTATCAATTAAGCCTTGTCTGCTCAGGGACACCCTGGAAAAGTAATCAAATTGACTAAAGATGTAAATTTAAAGTAGATTTGTTAAACTGCACTAAATCCTGTGTGGACACTCACATTCAAAATTAAAAGTAATCTTAATTTGCTTTATTTTAATTCACTTCCAAAATGAAAGAAACTGTCAGCTGAAGATAATATTCCTGATGCGTTGGGAAGTTCCAACTTGAATTCAGATCGACACTGTCTGCCTCCAGCCCAGACTCAGTGGGTTTGTGGTCTGTGGGCAGTGGCTTTAACAAGCAACATCCTCTTGCTAGAGGTGCTATTACCATATTATACTTACCTCTGCTGGCTGTCCCTGTTTGTATCAGCATTTCTTACACCGTATTATTCTCAATGGAAATCCTGACAAACTTAATAGAAACAAATCTGGGAATCCTGCACTGACATCACTCACTGAGGGCAATACTGTCCTCCCTCACTCGAGATCTTGTGCAGGTGGTGCAGGTCGTTACATTTCTGGTTCTATTCCCTCTCTCTGCCCACCTATTGCAAAGAAAGAATATGCATCTATCTTTTTGTCCCATCGCAGTTCATTTACAAAACAGCTGTTTCTGTTTCCAGATTATTCATGTTAAAGACCAGCCTTCAAAGAGAAAAGTGACCGTCATTTGTTCATTTTTTAAAAAAAAATTAATGCAGGATGCCCAGTTAATAAGAACACTCCCCCAAGGGAATGAACAGCACAAGAGGTTGTGATTCATTTGAAGTATTGCTAGTAAATACACTCAAGTGAACAAAAAGAATAGCTGGCCTGACACAGCCTCACATGGGAATTTTCTTCCAAGTTTAGCATCATTTATCAGCAGTGCTTTACAAAAATGACCTATGAGAGAAGTAGGGGTTTTCTGGCACAACTTAGCATGGAACAGGGAAAAGTAGATGCCTCTGAAAGTAGAAAAGCTCCCTTATATTGTGCACTGGAGTGCTCCATGAGTAGCCACTAAGGGTATGTCTATATTGATGGCAGCAAAATTGCCACCATCAGTGCGTTCTTCCAGGTGCGACTGAGCGGTCTGTCAAGACATGCTCAATCGCTCTGGAGTTTGCATCAATAAGTCCAGCCCTGGAAGCAACGTAGCGTTAAGGCGACTGGACGGCATTTCTGTTCGCCTTAGCGTAGTGTGTAAGGGGAAATAAGTGGGAGTTAATAAGTCGATGGTTGATATGCAAGGTATTTTAAGTACCTTGCGTATCTCCCATCAACTGCTGCCAAAAAGTGGGGCAAGTGTAGACTAGGGCTAGATCTCATCTTAATCGTTGAATTAGGAAATGTGCCTCTGCCCCATGAAAACTGTCCTGTGCAGCCAGTGAGTAACAATGCTACTAGGACTAGATTGCTGGTGTGTTACTTTCATACAAAACTACCTCCTGATTTTCACCTCCTGCAACACTACAGGAAACTGAAGGGAAACATCCACTGAACAGATGCTAGGAGGGATGAAGTGAATAACTTAATGGAGGGCAGAAATGGAATGCCTGTAATTTGTCACCTTTTCATGTGTATTTTATTTGGCTTTGCTGTAAGCATATAGAGCTATGACTATTAGACATCATTCAATTAAAATACATATTTCAATAAGCTGTAAATCCAGTCCACTCAGAATATACAGACAAAGAGCCAAGATAGTTTGCATAATTTTGAACATCTGATGACCTTTTTTCACCCTGATGTGTGTGAACTGAAGAAGACAAGACTGAAAAGAATTGATTAAAACAACTGCAACAAACAGTTGCATGTACTTTAGGTAAAGAAACAAAAGGCGATGCCAATATCAATGAACATTTTTGCTCACAATTCTCACAGCAGCGTATCATTGCATCTCACGAAAGCTTATGCGATAAACAAATTTGTTAGTCTTTAAAAGTGCCACAAAACTCCTTTTTTGGTTTGTTGGCCTAGACTGACACAGCTACCCCTTTGGAACTCGGTAGTATATATATTATCCAAAATCTGTCTTTTCTCTTTACACATCCTTTTCCTTCGTGCTTTGGTATTAGACTGTTACATCCAAAATTGTATAATAGCAAACCATTTTAAATATTAGTACAGTCTTAAAAAGTATAATTGACACTTCTCTCCTACTTAGCTACTGATGGTGATGTTGAGAATGATAATGTTTTTTGACTGTTATGCCCAAGGACCAACCAAGAGTGGACTATGTTGTGCTAGGCACTGTACAAATATAGAGTAGCAGACAATCCCTGCCCCGTAGAGCTAACAGTCTAGCTAGATAAGACAGATAAAGGTTGCAGAAAGGAGGTCAAATGCACAAGTGACCAATGTGATGACAAACCTGTTAGTTACATATTTTGGGGGTGGAGTGAAGTTGGGTTTACACAGGAGGGGATAAAGTAAATGGAAAGACAGGCAAAGGGAGAGGGGACATGGGAGTGAAAGGAACAGGGAAGGGAAAAGAGGGGCAGAGGTAGAATGAAGTTGTGGGAAGGACACTGAAAGGGTCAGTGAGGAAGAAGTCTAAAGAAAACTGGCAATTAGGCCAGGACAGAGAAAGTCCTTGCATGAATTACAAAATCCTACTTGATTAGACCAAGAATGGGCAATTTCTAAGGACATACTGGGATTTTAACTGCAGAACTTCCATTACCTTCTATTCATTTACAGCTGAATTATTGTACACTAGAGCTGTTGGAATTTTTTGAAGTTCAAGTGAGTGTGGTTTTTTTGTGGTTTTTAAGATACATGACAGCCTGTTTGCAAGCATTCACAAACCTTCAAGAAGGTTAGGGCTAGGGTGATGTGATGTTCATCCTGTGTTCTGTCTGTGCCTAAGAGAGTCCACCTAAAAATTCCAAGATCAGGGCAGGCTGCAAAAGGAGAACAGATTCTCCCAAATTGATGGCTAACGCTGCAGTTAGATTCACCAACCAGTCCTCCCCCACACTGGTAATCAAGAAGCTAAAAATAAGCCATTACGCAGTCTCCTTTATTACATTTCAGTCTCTGGCCTCCAATTAGCAACTAGGTCCAGTAAAAAGACAAATTATTAAAACTTTATTCCCTTTATGAAAATGTTCTTCTGACCCCAAAGGGTTAGCCATGTTACCAGACCAATATAAGTTTGGACCTTACCTAAAATACCATTCTGCCAGCCAATCCTTTAGTAACTAACTAAATGGTGTTATAGAAAAAAACATACAAACCGATAAGGACTTAAGAAAAGAACCATACAAATCTGAAGAGAGAAAGCTTTTTCCAACATCCACTGCCCTGTGGAGTTCCATTTACAATTGAATGTAACTGGCCCAATTGTCTTCAACATCATGAAGAATGACCTCCCTAAGGAGATGAGTACAGGAATTCAGATCAGGTTATTTTGCAGACAGCTGTGCCATATTCACCAAATGCAGAAAACCTGATAATGCCACAAAAAGAATTAACGATGCATGTAAGAGAAAGGCAGAATAGGGAAACAGGTGGGGCTTAACATTCGCCAGAGAGAAAACTAAGGGAATGATCTTCACAAGAAAATGATCTTCACAAGATAGTTATGTTTATACAACGAACATATAAATACAGTGTAAAAGCCAAATTCTTAGGTCTGATATTTGATAACAAGCTCACTTGAAAGGGCTATACTGAAAATATTACATATTAATATTAATTCTGCAAAGGCAGAATTAACTTGATTAAAAATATCTCTGACACATCTTAGGGCGTGGATAAGAAAAAAGTGGTAAGGTGCTAATTAGACTGATTATTGAGTATTAATGCCAGGCCTTTGGATCAGCAGTGAATGCAAATCAGAGAAAACTAACCTGTATCCAAGCTTAGGCCTTGCATATTCACGTGGTCCCGTCATTACTATGCCTCCGTGTGTACTACAGATAGCTACCAGTGAATCACTCTTAGAACGACACTCCTAGACCTAATCCTTTGGGGCCAAAGTACTAGATAATAGAGAAGATGACAATACAAGGCTAACATATAATGACTGTTGGGAATTAAGTGGAGGCTGGGAAGGACAAGAACAAAATTCCTCATGTAAGTAGGGTACAGAAGTAGATAAAGGATCTAAATGAAAAGAAAGGCCTGAAAGAGACCCATATCAGTAACTCTGGGAAAATACTCTATCACTGGAAAACTATTTCCCTGAGATAGACAAGGAATATTATATAATAATAATAAATAAATAAATAAAAAAGACCCATAAATATACAAGATGCCGCGAATCACTATATTTGTGATAAATGGTGACAATATTGTCAAATATAAACTGATGGCTCCAAAGAGGAACAAGAAAGCCATAAGTCATCTTCTCTATTCCCTAGTACTTTGGCCCCACTGGATTAGCTCTAAGAGCTTCATTCTAAGAGTGATAGGCATTTGCCTGGCAGCTAGCTGCACTGCACAGAGAGATCTAGTTTTGAAGGCACCACGTTCAATACACAATGCCTGGCCTTCGGATCAGCACTGAATACAAATTTGAGAAAACTAGCCTACAACCAAGCATAAGGAAACTTGAAACACCTAATAAAAAATGAGCCAAGGAAAGAATGACAAGAACTATGGGCAAATGAAACAATGGGGTGGGGGTGGGGGAATGTTGAGACATACGCCCAACATACTTGACATTGTTGCTACAATCCAAGGCCCTGAGAGGAAGAGGGGTGTGGCTATCTTTGGAGTTCTAACAGGTCATTGTGGATTAAATAGTGATTTCTTTCTTATTAACATGCATCAAGAAGGCAACATCCAGCATCCAGGTACTTGGTCTGGCAAGACTTTAATATCCTTAAAGGGGAGAAATATAGCGTGACCTGGCCAGACAGCTGAGTCACAAAGAGAGAGCTCTGTGATTCCTAGATAGCAGGGAGGTTCACAATGCAGACACTCCATATAAAACTTATACCCAGGGATACAGACATTATAAGAAGGATTAACAGCATGCAGCAGCCCACCACTCTGACACTAACCACATTCTGGCAGCACGAAAATCCATTTTACCTCCACTGAGCCCTAGTCTACACTCGCCACACTTTTTGGCAGCAGTCGATGGGAGAAACGCAAGGTACAGAAAATACCTTGCGTATCTCCTGATGACTTTCTAACTCTCATGTACCTCTCCGCACACACTGCGCTAAGGCCAATGGCAATGCCGTCTGGTTGCCTTAGCACTACTCTACTTCTGGGGCTGGAGTTACTAAGGCGAATTCTAGGTCGATTGAGCTCATCTAGAGAGAATGCTCAGTCGAACCCGGAAGAGCACACTGAGGGTGCCGAATTTGCCACCGTCAGTATTGACATACCTTCAGCCACAGTGCAGACAGATCACATTCCAACTATGCATTTGTCACTTTTCAGAGAGGCCCTGGGTCTTGGCAGGAATTGGCAGCTGTTCTGCCAGCGACACGGGGGCATCAGACTAAGCAGAGCTAATCCCCAGGTGCAGTCAAAAAGGAGCACCCCAGTGGTGAGTGGTGAGCCCCTTCCCCCATACCATGACAGCTGGCATTAATCAGACTTCCCCATGGTTGAAAGCAAACTGCAAATCTCTAGCCCAGAGCCAGTTTCAATGGATCCATGTGATTTCACAGAAATCAATAACAGAATTAGTGGTTGTCTTGGAAAATGCCATGCGACTTGTCCTGCATACCCTGTCTCAACAAACGTGCATCAAATCTGAAATACAATGTGAATTCTGAATGCAGCTGACTGTGTATGAATAAACAGAAACAGCAAAAGTTTGCCCAGAGCATCAAATAGTTCTTGGATTCCAAGGCAGCCCAGAGCTGCCAATGTGTTTAGGTATCTCAGTGAGAGCTGGGTGCACATCGAAGCATGAGATGTGATTATACTTATTATAATTTTGGGGTAAAATTTACCTCCTAATGCTCTCTCATCCTGGGTAAACTCTTCTGGTGTATTGTAGCAAAAAAGGAAATGAAGCTATTTTTCATAGTTAACTTTTTAAAAAGATTCCTAGTATCAGTCAACTATGTTTTATTTCTCCTACCAAAAAACTATATATTAAAAAAAAACAAAAACCTGTGAGAGTGTTCTGAATTCAGGCTTCATCAATCCTGATCAGTTCAGAGACTTGAAGCCTAACCTAGAGCAATTACTATTGCAAACTTTGAAGAGAGAATGGTTTAATGTTATTAAGTCGTGATAAATAGGTTCAATTTATATCTACATCTCAGAGCTGTTGCTATTTCAGTTTTACACATTTTAGTAGAGATGCGGCCCATCAGAATTTTTAGACTATATATTTTATTCAGAAGTTATAGAAGGAAATGTTGTTACTATTTTAGCAACATATGTTTTCATTAGTAAAATAGACACTCTAAGGCACATTTATGTCAATGTATTTTTCAGTTCCCTAGAGGACACAGTTTCTCTAAATTGGTCCAGGATGCAAAATTGTAATATATGATGTCACATGACATGTTCAATAATTTGACAGCAGCTTTTAACAGACTGGTGCTTCAGTTTCTTGCTGATTCCAATATGTACCATCTGATTATTGTATTTATTTGTATTATAGTAGTGGCCAGGACCCCTGATCAAGCTCCCACTGAACAGTCAAATACAAAGCAGTGCCCATTGCTTACAGTCTGGGCTCAGAGCCACAGCTGGTGTCAATCAATGTATCTTCGCTGATTTGGGTGGAACTACAGCAATTTATCTCAGCTGAGGAACTAGCTCTTTTAGTCAGATGTGGTGCCACTGCTGGGAGAGACAGACAGACAGGGAGAATAAAATAATAAAAGAGCAAAGATGAGCAGAATTCACACCTTGCCATTTGTCTGCCCTATGTGTCAGATATCACCTGACCTATGTGTCAGATACTACCAGCCCAGTTTATCTGCATCCATTCTGACTAGCCATGGTGACAATTTCCTCAGTGGGCTTCTGATGTCTAAGAGGCTTTGTATGTGTCAGTATGGCATCTAGCATCTCTTAAACTCAGCTTACATAGACTCAGAAGGACCCAGACAGGTATTGCTGGGGATAGGCTCTGCTCCTTTACAGAAAAAGATCATAAGATGTGTCTCCAAAATGGACAGCTCCCCAAGGATCATTGATCACTACTTTACACAAAGTGACACCTGACTAAATCAGTATGTCAGTTTGAATGGTGTATACCTGTATTTCCCTGACATGTGGTTAATATGCCTTATTACAATACTCTTTACCATAGAACATGATCTGAGGAAAAGCAGAACCACCAAAAAAAAGCCCTACCAGATATATACAGCAAAATTCACTGCATGGATTGGCCATTATTATTACAAATGAGCTTAATTATGTTAGTTAAGCAAGACCTCCCTCTTAAACCCAGTGTGGTGGGGCTCCAATCAAATAACGTTTTCAAGCAGATTTCTCATTACATCTTGCAAAATTGTTTCTAATATTTTTCCAAGGAAGATTAAACTTGTTAATTTATACAGTCTTGCTCTATTACACACATCTAGTTTGAACAACTCAGCCAAAATACAGTAATTAGCGACTTTATTGGGTCTGCAGGCTCATATCAGAGATGCATTTGACCCATTGGGCAGTACTTACATACTTCTAGTCCCTAGTTTTCTTCAGACCAGATGTTTCAGTCCAAAGCTCACTACAAATACTGGCAGTTTTTCCATTGACTTCAGTGTGCTTTGGCTCAGGCACAGAAGGAGTCAAATTTATAAGTGGGTATAATTCCCACTGACTGGCATGGAAGCCACAGATGCATATGCCAGAGATTAATTTGCTGTCCACTAAGTATGTAGACTGGGTATTCGACCTACTGGGTCAAATCTTCTGGTGAAAATTGGTGTGCCTCTGTGTGAAGTTATGTCAATATACACTTTCTGTAGATCTGGCCTATTGTCTTGAATACATTTAATTTCCCATATCTATTGCCTTTGTTATCTAAGCCATTCCTTACCACACCAAATGCTAGACAATGATTGCCTTAGAGGCAGCTCTCCCTTCCATGTAATGTTGGAGTTAAACTCACGGCTTAATACGTCTCCATTGCTGGCCTCATTTGTGCTATAATTTTTATAATTTTCTCTTTTACCTTCTGAATACAACTGAGGAATCTTATTATTATTAAAGTGTTCACTGGAAGCCAGCATTCAATAGTTCATCTCACTAACTTAATGAGATTGTTTTGTGCCTCTTGGTTTTTATGGATCTCTAATTCCTGCTTTTTTACCAAACCGTTTACATGAAAAACCTTCAATTTATTGTTTATATGATGCTTAGCAAGAGTATTATTTATTTTCTACCATTTTTAATATGCCCCATAAGAGAGGAAGTGGGGAGGATATGGTTTTAGGGGTTTTTTGTTTTTTTTCTGAGGGTTAAGGAGTGGCTCTTCAGTAGACTTTGTAACTAATGAAAAAATATGGGCAGATTAAATAATACAAAATGGCTTCCCACTTTTGAGGAAAATGACTGCTGTCAGTGGAGCTACACTGATTTACATTAGTTGAAAACCTGGCCCGTTATTTTACATACATGCGTAGCCTTACACACTTATGTAGTTCCATTGACCTCAATGGAACTACTTGGAGTAAGTTAAGTGTGTGCCAGACATTGCAAGATCAGAGTCCAATTTAATTTCCATTTCTCTTCACTTGCAAAGTGAGAGCAGACTGGTCAATGTCACTTTTTAAATTGTTTCTAGACAATTTCACATTATTTCATATGGTAGCCTGGTGTAGCACCACTGGTTTTTGCAGGAATTTTTAGTCTGTTCTTATGGAAATTTTTAGTCAGTTGTTTGTCATAGAAATGTTCGTATTGGTCTTAGTCTTTGTGAACTCTTATTTTTACAAAATCTATGTTTTTAATCCAAACCTGGTGTAATTGTAACCCTTTTTAATAGTTTCAATGGACATTTTTTCTTTAGTCTATCGTTTCCAATATTTTTAAGTAGGTTCCACTGCACTGGTTGGAGTCCAGCTATCCCTACAGTAGGCCTATCCACTAAATGTGGTACTTTTTGGAATATTGATCCAATTATATATAGTCTCTCTTTAGGAAGGGGAGCACAAAAAGGACCCCTCCTGTGGAAATTGTTAGGTTCTCTAAGGGAGAAATTCACACCTTTTCAGCTGCACAGTGCAAGTTCTATGTACCATTTAAACTTAATTAAACCCAGTCTCCTCTAGAACTTTCTTTTTCTACTACACTGGTACTATCAGTATGAAGTTAATGTATTTTTCTATGAGCATGCAAAGGGAGTGGGATCTCTTTATTACAGAGCTCCCTTTCTCTTCTTGCTTTGTGTATATCTCTTTTACTAAAATGGATGAAGAAATGTCACTCTTCTTGTTTCTTGCCTGTTTGGAAAATATTTGCCCTGAACAATTTAGCAGCAAAATTGTCCCCTTTCATGTCACTCTGGTTCTCTGAGAGTATAGTCAGAAGTTCCTGTCTTGTTCAGCAGGCCTCTCTAGTTCCTAATTCCATCTGCCAGCCATTGCTTTGCAGAAAACTCTTCTGATGTCTGGTTGCTAATGTACTGTGTTTCCACGTGCTTCCTTCCACCCAAGTCATTAAAAAAATACAGCCTACTGACAGCCTGTTATGACTCTGGCAGATTAGATGCCAGTTCATGCCAAGACTCCAGGCCTTATGGAACTCTTGCACACGCCTGGCTAAAACCCAGTCTTAGCTGTGTGTTAGTATTATCAAAACAAATCCTAGTTACTAAGTTGACAAGAATTGGTTAGGTGTATTATAAAATGTGTGTTGGATGCTGCTGTATTGTTCTCACTCAGCTTTATATAGCCCATGTTATAAAGCGATAGCAAAGGGGTAGCCATGTCAGTCAGTTCAGCAAAACGAAGAAGGGGCCAATGGCACTTTTAAAGACTAACATATTTATTTATTGCATGAGCCTTCGCAGGAGTTAAGTTCTCCATTTTCAAGCGCCCGACGAAATGGGATTTTCCTCTATGAAAGCTCGTGCGATAAATAAATGTGTTAGTCTTTAAAAGTGCCACTAGACTCCTTAAGAATTTGCATTGTAAACCTCAGACCATGCATCTCATCAAACAGAGAAACAGACTTGTGTAATGCCAATGATATTCATTAAACAAAAATGAGCCACCGGGTGACATCGAGGGTCAAAAGTTTTAAGTGCATTCTCTCTTTTCCCCTACGCCTTCATAAAGAAGGAACTGACCTGTGGACTGTTGCAGCCAGCTTGATTGATGTGAGAAGAAGCTATAAATATGGACATAAGGAAAAATTCTTGCTCTCTGAACTGTTTGAATTCTAACATGCAGAATGAGAATGAGAATGAATGAGAAGACCTAGAGCCCTTGAGATACTCTGGATAGCCCTAAAAGATTTTTGGGAACTGGCAGATGACCACATTTTGACTACCATTTGAAATTTTAGACTGTGACTCACCAGTACATTTATTTTTATCTGCTTTAACCCCTTATTCCTTTTCCTTAGCTAATAAACCTTCAGTTGGGTCACTATAAATTTGTTAATCAGGGTTGTCTTGGTATGAGATCTAGGTTGCAAATCAACCTGGGTGACGCTTTCCATTAACTTCAATGGGATTCTTTTTCCAGCCTGGGTATAATGTAGTTTCAATTAATGTAACAGACGCTGTAATTAGAAAATACTCCTTTAGCTTTTAGTGCATTTTCCCGTCTGCTCCCCTCGACTGCTCTTATGGTTTCCCAATGGCTGCTTTTTATAACTGCATTTTTATATGCTGATCCTGTAAAATGCTGACTCTAGAAACTCACACAGCTGGGCCTTCTCCTGTATTGCAATTGCTCCGGAGACTATTGCCCAGCCGTGTGTCCTCAATAGCCGTGAGAGCTTTATTGATCTTCCTGAGAATTTCACCCTATCTTTAATTCTGCTGACTGATCTCTTTGCATTGCAGCTACTTGGAAATAATCAACTACAGCGAGAGAGGGCTATTAGTCCTCATATAATAAAATGTAAGTGTTCTTAATGTGCTTAACAAAAGGGTAATTGAGATTTAAATAGATAATTGATTGTATGTTAAGTAAATGCCCAATAGGTAAAAGCAGTTCAATTTGATGCAACTAAGCTCAAACATATTTCAATAATCCTTATTTACTTGAGATGCATCTACTTGCAAGAGTTTCTTGATAGCAAACAAGCTGATTTTAAAGTATATTAATTATTAATAAGTAATTAATATATTAATTAATAATTAATATATTAATAAATAGCTATTTATAGCATCCATCCATCTCTCTCTAGTGAGAAGCCCTGTCCTGCTTCCATATGGTCCATGGTGAACTCCCAGGGTTTGAATATTCTCTCTTATACTGGTATAAATCAGGCTCAACTCTCCTGCAGTTAGTTCAGTTCCACCAGTGCAAAGCTGGGGTGAATGAGGAGCCTCAGGAAGCCATTTATGTCAGAAGGACGAGAGCCTAGAGCAGGAATGTGCATTCTGAAACTTGAAAGTACAGAAGATGAGTTGGTTTCAGGTTTTACTATATCCTCAGGTGCCAGACCAACCTAAGGGGGGATTTACTGTTGAGGCAGACCCTGGGAAGCCTAGCTCCAGGGGGCAGAGGATCTTCTCTTATCTCCTGTAGATCTCAGAGATTCTTAGGGCTGGCAAATCTGACCACTTTGTTCCCAGCAGAAGACTGCAATAGAAAGATGGCGATAAGTAATTTGCAGAGTGCCAGTCTTTCATTCTGAGGAGTAAATGATTGTTTAAGCATTACAGGTGAGGTTCTAAATCTGTTCTCTATAGGCAATGAATTTCATTTCCAAAGAAGGGATCCTTTAACAATGGATCTGGAAAATTAATGGTTGACTTAATGCACATAACTTGACTTTTTTTTATTCAAATATCCCTGAAAATATATGAGTGGGAAGGAAAATAGTATCAGATTCAAAGGGTAGGGAAGTAGCAATTTGAATTTCTCTGGTATCCCAGTTGTCAAGAACACCATGAAAGAGCCTACACTGACCTTTCTTCTTTCTCCAGTGTCATTCATCTTACCATGTCATCAGTCCCTGTTTTCCTGGGATTCTGTGCTGTATCTTGCCACTGTTGGATGACATCTTGTGATTTTTTTCCTAGCATGAGCCCAGAACTGACACACATCTTAGGCATTCGCTTTGTTTGGTACCCAGGCCTCATAATGTGTGAAGTCTACATCTTTTATGCAGTCAGCTGAGATAGGAAAAGAGGGGTAGTGTATGAAGGGTGGTAGTTTCATATTCATCAGGACTGTTAGTGGATTAATGTTCAGTGAAAGAGTGCTGCAATATAAAAATGAAATCAGTATGTACTGCTCACAAAGAAAAGATTAAATGGGTCCCCATTCAAGGGCTGAGTGGTGGAAAGATTAAAGTAAGTCATAGAAAGAATGAGTCCTAACCGGCACAATAATTCACTAGTAGGTCTCCTGCCAGTGGTTTTTATCCTGTATGCATTTCCAGAACCGCAAAATCAATAGAAATTATATTTAAGAGGCAATGTTTTACATTTCCCACTTTTTTTTTTAAACATAAGGTCTTTTCTTATAACAGCACAAAGAATGTGTTTCAGTTCCTGGATCTCTGTAAGGAAGGTGTTAGTATAACTGAATTCAGTGGTGGAGGACTGACTCAAACCCTTTCAATAATGGTAGATTTTCCTGTGATTTAAATGGCTTTGGATCAGGCCTTTAGAGGAGAAGGATGGTCTTGAAGCAGTATTGTCTAGTGGCTAAAATAGCAGGCTGCAACTCAAGAGAGTCTTCTGCCATTGGTCTGCTGGATGATCTTGAGCAAGTCACTTCACCATTCTGTGCCTCAGTACCGTCATCTGTAAAATGGGGATAATAATATTGACCGTCTTTGTAAAGTACTTTAAGACCTGCCGGTGAAAATTGCCATGTAGGAGCTGGATATAACTATTATTATTATGGTTAAGGCACTGGGATGGGAAGCAAGACACGTGAGTTCAGTTTGTGGCTCTGTCACAGATTCGCTACATGACATGGAAGAGTCACTCGGAACCAGATCCACAATGGTATTTAGGAATCAAGCTCCCTGACTTTGGTGCTTAAGTCCTGTTTTAGGCTCCGTGGCAATCCACAAACAACTTTTGTGAGGCTAAAGCAGATCTTCCAGCAAGGTCCCTAAGCCAGTGACATCAGTAGGAGCGGGCCCTAAATATCTTTGAAGAGCTGGATCCCAGTCTTGAGTTAAAAGACTTCAGGAGCTAGATAATCCACCACATTAGCCTCTGCACTTTTTAACCAAACACACTTACTGAAAATCCTTAACACTGCTTATCTGCAGAGTCTCTTCGAGACCATCTTCTACCTTCACTTCAGTGAGCTGCCTCCCATGCCGCTCAATTTGGCTTAGCTGCCCCTCTGTCAAAAATGAATGAGTGGCATTGTGACCTGGCACCCAGACTTCCAACGCCACTCAGGTTAGGCCAGGCTATGCCTTTGTCTCAATGGGTTGGCTGTCAGACCCAACCTGACCCAGAGGCAGCTGCCAGAAATCTGCTGCTTAGCTTGTGGAGCGCTAGACCAGCCTTTGCTTATCTGTCACATCTCTGAGAAATTCAAAGTCTTAGTGGTTTCTTCTAGCTTTCCTACATATGAGGCAAATTCTGTAACCTTTTCTTAGTTGATACTCAACCAAAACACCCTTTACAATTCAATCAGACTCTTGCCTGGGGACAGATTTCAACCTGTTAATTCACCTCTATTTCTAATTACCAAAAAGCCTGAAGGACATTTCCTTCAGAAGCCTCTGATCAGGGCCATCCCTGGGGGGGGGGAGGTGAACGGGGCGATCGCCCTGGGCCCCGTGCTGTCCTGCTCCCAGCGGGCAGTGCGGGGCCTGTGTGCGTGCCGCAGCCCCTCCTCCCAAGGTCGCCCCACTGCCTTTGGCACCTAGCTGAAGGCAGCAGGGTGGGGTGGGGCAGGAGGGCTATGCCCAGCCCCTGGGCTGGCCCTCCCCGCCCTCAGGGCGGAGCAGGCAGGCCCAAGGGCAGAGCACGTAGGGCCCAGCCTTTGGGATGGCCTGCCCCACACGGCCAGCTCCCTCCCCCTCAGCTGGCTCTGGCTCCACATCCCTACACAGGCGGCCTCGGCCTCCCAGCCAGAGCCGGCTCCCACTGGGGCCGGGGCCAGAGCCGGGACCGGAGCAGGCTCCGACTCCCACCCTGCTGCAGGCAGCAGCCTCGGCATCCCGGCCCAGGGTTGGTTCCCTGGGGGGCGGAGCGGGCGCCACGCTCCCCTCCAGCATGGGAGGTGGAGCCCCACTTTGGCCAATTGGCCCGGGGCCCTGCTCTCCCTACGGGACAGCGCTGCCTCTGATAATAATTTTTTTCCTTCTCTCCAACACAAACACCTGGGTGCAGACTCCTACTCTCAATGTCCAGGAAGAACTCAACAAACTTATCTTTGTTTCAGTTTAATGGCAAGAAAAACTTTTATGCCTACACCCACCCCCCTCCAAAAAAATAAAGTTCATAAAAATGCTTATGCATTATAGACTATGCACACATATATAATTTATAAGGACATAAATGACCTACCTAATTTTCTCTTTCTGGTGACACATTAAATGTGAACATGCTGCTATTGCAATTTTGTTCTTTCATAAAGGTGACTGTGCTCACTCAGCTCCTCCAGTCCTGTGCCCTGGATGGGCAACACTCACATGCCTGCTGACTTAGAGATTTCTTTGATTTTTTTTGAAACCAGACTCAGAAGAGTTGCAATGGGCCTTTATGTGATGTAGAAAAATAAAAATTGGACTTAAGGAGTCTTCCTTTGTAGCATGGGGCATGACTCACTCGCTAGTGGATTCTCTTTTCTTTAGTCTTTAACTCATGATTTGAGGACTTTAATAACTCATTTGTAGGTTAGAGGTTTATTACAGGAGCAGGTGGGTGAGGTTCTGTGGCCTGCATTGTGCAGAAGGTCAGACTAGATGTTCATATCGATCCCTCCTCACCTTAGAGTCTATGGCTATGTCTACACTTACAAAAGCTAGTTCGAATTAGTTAATTTGAACTAACTAATTCAAACTAATTTTAGTTAGTTCAAATTAACTTAATTTGAACTAGCATGGCCCCACTAGAATGCTAGTTCGAACTAGCCATGGCCATACAGGGCACTTGCTTAGTTTGAATTAGTCAGTTGCATGAAAGTCAGTCTGCCGATTAGTTCGAACTAATCAGTTAGTTGGAACTAATATGGCCACATTGACTTAATTCGAACTAACTATTTCGAATTAAGGGTTAGTTCGAACTAAGCAATCCAATTTATTAGTTCGAATTAAGGAAGCCCTTAATTTGAACTAATGAAAGTTTAGCGTGGCCAAGGCTTAAGTTAGTTCAAATTAAGCTTCCTTAATTGGAACTAACTTGCAAGTGTAGATATAGCCTATGAGTCAATAGCTTCTGGGGCAGTCATCTCTATACCAGTGTTGGGACAGAAGGGAGGCAGTCTCCATTCCCCCACCCCCTATCCCTCACATATACACATTCAAAAGCAGCTGGGAGCAGTCCATCCCCTGGAGAATCAAGGCAGCATTGCCCTAATTTGTGTTCATGTTTCAATGCCACATATACACTACCGCAAGGCCACAGAAACACTTGCGCATTAAAACCCCCTGGTCATATTTTCTTCAGCCCCAGCATGCCTTCTACAAAGGCAGTAAATATCTCATGGAGCTGCCTTTGAGCTACAGACCCTTTACCCAAAGCTATGTGAAATAAATAGATATAGGATAACTATATCACCCCAAAGGCTAACTTTCATTTAAGGGCTGGAAGCTGGAGCGCCAGGTTAACATGAGATGCTAAGAACTATCTGGTAAAGAGCTGCAGACATGAATGCCATTTACAGTGCAATATGACATTTTATTGTTGCTGCAAAAGTAAGGACCTACGTTACATATTCTTGAGTGCTGTCTACTAGCACTTTATTGATTAACTATTTCCACATATATAAAGATCTCCATTTTTATAGAACACTCCTGTAACACAGCTGTCAAGCTTTTGCACTTTCCATTAATGATAGCCAAACATTAAAGCTATGCTGGGTTCTATATGAGTTCAATACAATTACGTTTTTCATTTTATTACTCTTCTTGGCCTCAAAGACAGGAATGCTCAGCAGCTGCGTGTGCAGAAGCTGCATCAGAGAGGAAAGTGGCAGCTTTTACTTAACATGTGAAACTCAATATTGTAAATACGTGCTTAGAAACAGAGATTCTTGTTCCAGAGAGGTAGCAAGATTCTTGTGATGCTTCGAAGTCAGTTACAGGTCTGTAACACAGAGACAATAATACACACACACCCCTACCTGACTGAGGCAGTCCCATTGTTATCAACGCAGAGTAAAGTGCTGCTCAGGGGCCCTGATCCAAAGCCAGTTGATGATGGAGAGCCTTCTATTAGCAAAAATTTTAGAGATTTAAAATTTACTGGTAGATCTCTTGCCAATGTAGAGATTTCAGCTTTTGGCCTTGTTTCAGGATAGGAACCAACTTTAAAAACTGTGACAGAACCAAAACAATTGTGTCCCACCTAGCTCTAGTGGGTTAATTGCCTTCAGTGGGATAGAGGCCTAGGGGCAACCTGGCTGATGTAAGACAACTGCTTGCACTACCAGCCATAAAATAGTGTCCTGGTTTAAGTGAGGTTTGGGACCCCTTCCCTTTCCGTTTTCAGCGAGATGGGTGAACAATCTTCTTCACAACTGTAGCAGTGAGGAGTGTTGCCCTGAGATTTTCAGGGGATATACCTCCCAAATCTTTAGCTGGGACAGTGCAGTTCCATATGGCTCCAATGTAGGTCTGTTGCCACCAGGCAGAAGTAGTAGGTGAAATTGAGCTCTTTGGTGTTCCATGGCTATTATGAAGCTTTATTGATTTAATCCCCGGATAAAAGTCCCTACTGAAATGCAAACCACAATGGTAACATGGAAACCCCCCCAAAATAATACAATGGAAAGTTAAGGCCTGCCCTTAGCATTGCATCTTTCACTTGTGCTTTTGTGTTTAATTGTTATGCACAGAGTTCAGAGATGGGAAATCACCTTTCCTTTCCATGTGGGAGGATGGTGTATTTTTAATAGAAAAAGTTATATACGTACATTGTACTTTGCTCAATTGCAATGTTGGAATTGTAAGGAAGTCATAAAACAAAGCAAGTTTTGAATTACAAAGAACTAATTTTTGGTAAACAATAGCAGGATAATGGATGACAAAGACAATTGTCGATGTTTCCAAAGGAACACTGCTCAATTTCTGATGCAGTCAGTATAGCTGTTAGTATTATAGTGTTAGTGATTATGAATATTTTGTGCCTGATAAAAGTTCACTGGATTCAGTGGAAGGTTTCCCCCTGACTTACCTGGGCTTTGGATCAGAGTCGTACTGAAGGATCTGTCATGAGAGAGAGCATTTCTGCAACTATTCTTTGTTCCCTGGATATCATGTATCATATGTAACATTTCCCAGTTGGAGATAAAGTGACATATAATGAATGCGTCTGACCATTTTCAATCTCCCCACTGCCATCCTACCCACTCTCTGAAGACTGTTTCTGACTAATTTCAACCTTCTAAAGTGATCTATTTTTTTAAAGACTAGGCTGTAAGAAACATATGCTAACAGACTTGAAGATTAATGTGTAGCAATCTTTTTTCTGAAAACCCATGGCCTGTTAATTGCACTACATGATATGACTGCAGTCAGGAAAGGTAGAAGGAGAATAGCATTTGTATGAAATGCTTAGGGGGAAATTATTTCCCACTTGAATCAATAAGAGCTTTGATCTATTTAAGATTTCACCCTTTGACTCCCTAGAATTGAAGGTTTGGTTAGTTAAGGTATGGAATTGCATGTAATTGTACATGAATCTTTCAGCTGAATTTTTTTTTATTTTTCACAGACACTAATGCTTTCTTGGTGCTACAGAGAAAATCTAATATCCCAATTTATCATATTTCTTCTCTGCAATAAACACATTAATGGAACTGCAAATAAAATGTCTTTGGGTGCAGATTTTTTAATGGGGGACATATAGCTGAGATTAAACAAAGGTAGGTAAAATCTCACTTCATCAGATGCCTGATGATCGAGAAGCTTATAGACAACTCTCCAAAACAACATTCTACAATACACTTCTCTCTGACCCCACTGAGGAATGTCAAAAGAAACTACACCAACTATACAATCATAAAATGTAAAGAGTCATAAAAGGGTTTAGCATCTACAAGCTAATTGGATTACATTGGTAAACTTCTACAAGATATAGGAAAATACAGACAATAGACTTAACATCTAGTCTTGATTCTTATCATAGCATATGAATGGGTTAGTGATTATTAGTCTAATATTTCTTCAATACCTGCACACAAGTGAATTGTCCTGATTACAATTACAGTGCCTCTTGCTAAACCCGAAGGAGTCATATGTAGACTAGCTGGTTTGCCAGCATCACAGACATAAATGGATGTCTTTTTCAGCTCTTGCAACTATGATTCTAAACTATGCTTGCCTATTACCATCTTCAGCTTCACATTTCTGCTTTGTCAGCATTTTCTGTATTACCGACAGTAGTGTGCAAAATTAATTCACAAATTATGTAAAAATAATATAGATTACTCAGTTTTTAAAATGCATCATAATGTATACAGTTGTAGGCATTAATAACGGTAGCCCTATTTTATAGCCTATGTATCCTCATCAGCAGTTTAACTGGCCAGGTAACCAGGGAAAATCCTTCAGCTAACATAGCATCCAGCTGAATCAGATAAATATGCAATGGGATTATCAAAGTATGCAGCTCAAGTAGTGGAGTAATTGAACCCTCGAGCAAAAAACCACAAAACTGATTCAGCAAAACATATACAAATTCAAATGAAGAATGCAACTGAATATGAAAAAATATGCAGCCTGTTCAGTAGAGTATGCAAATGCCTCCTGATCAAGTAAAACAAGAAGCTTAACAGGCAAAACAGAAATGAACTAGAAAATTTGCCTTGTAGTAAGAAAAAATTAATGAAATAGAAATATATAGTCACTAGTAGCTACAATAATGTCAATATTAATCCCTTATGCAAACCACATTGGAAGTTCTAGAGTGTTCGGGGAGACCAATGAGCATCAAAATACTCCCATGTTAACTGAGCCACAGCCATCAGGCCTCAAATACAAGTCCTGTGGGGACTCCAGTGGTAGTTGAGTGTGGATGCTGGCAGGATATCTACATTGTAATATATGCATGTCAATTGGACCTTACTGAGAATGATGTATGGACAAGGAGCAATGGTTTCAAATTACAGCTGGGGAGGTCAAGGTTGGATATTAGGAAAAACTTTCTCACTAGGAGGGTGGTGAAGCATTGGAAGGGGCTATCTAGGGAGGTGGTAGAATCTCCATCTTTGGAGATTTTTAAGGCTTGGTTAGACAAAACCCTGGCTGGGGTGATTTAGGGGGTTGGTCCTGCTTTTTAGCAGGGGGTTGGACTAGATGACCTCGTGAGGTCCCTTCCAGACCTATTATTCTATGATTCTATGACTAAATAGAAATCCTTGAAAAATGTGGAGTGTCGGGCTCTGTAATCGAAGTACTTTCCCACAGTCTATTATCACATAACCTATAATCAATACTCATATTTAGATCTCTTGGGGAATTTTTCAACAAAATGTTTTAAGTCAAAATTTAAGGCTAGCAGGGAATTTAAGGGTGACCTGTCATATGTCATGGGCAACTCACACCACCCAAACCTGCGCACCACACCCACTGAAATTAGATCTAAGACCTGCAGCCAACAGGACACTAGACTATTATGTGCCGCAGGCAGAGAACAGGAGGGACTGAGTGCCCCAGTGTTGTGACCCCTACAATGGCAGGGAAATGATTGTGAGAGATACCCAGAGAATCCTGGCAGGTGACGTGCACCCCCACACTGCAGAGGAAGGCAAAAAACCCACAAGGTCACTGCCAATTTGATCTGGGAAAAAATTCCTTTCCTAACCCATACATGGTCATTGTTTAGACCTTGATTATATGAGCATGAACCAGTCAGCCAAGCTGAAAAAAATGCTTCGTGCTAGCTCAGAAACCCAGCTCTCCATCTAATATCCCATCTCCAGCTCTGTAATAAATGATGCTTTAGAGGAAGGAGATTCATTTAAAAAAAAACCACCAAAAAAAACAAAATCAAACCATGGGAGAAGGAAAGTCTTTCCTGACCCTCAGAAAGTGCCAGATTGTGGAAATGTATCAGTTTTGACAAGAAGGATTCTTAAGAGAAAGATGGAACTTCTGGTCAAAAGTAGAGTGAGAGACAATCAGGCTAACAAGTCATTCCTTTTTCGCTCTACTTTTCATGAAACATTTCAAAAGAGCTTGGTTTCATCCTGATGCTGACTGAAAACAAATTCCCAAACCTCAAAACAGAAATCCTGTTTTCCATTCTGCCCAAATTATTAATTGATACTAATGACACAAAGGCCTGGACTGCACTGCCAGGAAAATTTGGTGGCAATCAATGGGAGTTACGCAAGCCACACAGAGTAGCTTGTGTAACTCTTGTAAGCTTCTTAACTCTCCTTCCGCGTGCTGTCTTCACTGCACTGACCAGTTAAGGGGGTGGTTTTACTAAGTTGATTTCTGGATCAACTTAGCATGACTTAACTGACTGGAGAAATTGATCTGGTGAAAGGTGAATTTGATGCCATCGGTGTAGACGTGGCCTAACTTAAGGTTTTGTACTAGATATGAGCAATTATTTTCATTGTGAAAAATTTATTTAAAATCCCTTGTCTCTGCTTGTGACTTATCCACAAACAGATTGTTGATTCTTACAGGTGTATTTATTTTCTTAATTGTTCAATTAACACTTTATGCAAACACTTTTCAGTATATGAATTATTTGCAAATTTCAGCTAGGATTTCAAGTCTTCATTTTCATGATGTGTGACTGGCCTTCTGAGTCACATTTGTATGTTTTCTGCTCCCAGATTGGAAGGTTAAAACTTTGTAAACAGGTTAAATAGCATGGATGCACATGTCTGTTGACGTGTAAAGACAAGTAGGTATTCATATTAAGAGAAGTCATTCTATACCATTTATCCTAACAAAAGACTATTCCCTCAACTATCTATAGAAAAACAAACAACAAGGACTGTGAACATGGCTGTGTCAAAAGACGATTCAGAATCATTATGATATTTGTAAATTGCAAATAAATTGTTCCACTACACAGCCAGCTTGACTCCTGATTCAGACAAAATGTCAATTAGCTTCAAATTGAATATGGCGGTTAATGAGCTCTTTTACCTTGCTCACCAGATTTGTCAAGGGGAAAATACTATAATATTAAATGTTTGTATTCAGGCTCTAATTTCTAACCTCTGCCTTCATCCTCTATCTTCATCAACGATTAAAACAACATTACAACCCCTTAATCCCTTATCTCTGCTCTTCCTACCACATGTAAGGCCTGAACCTATTCCCACTGAAATCAGTGGGCATCTTTCAATTAACTTCAGCAGGGGAGCTGGATTGAGTCCTTTAGCTCTTCCTCAGGCCTGTTACTTCTTCCTCATTAATATTACCAGAATCCAGCCATTCTTTCATGCTGCAACAACTTTGGCTTATATCTTGTCATTTTGCACCTTAATTGTTGTCACTTCTTCCTCTCCTGTCTCCCTTTATTTTTCTCCATTTCACAAGGTCCATTTCAAGAGTGCAAAGCCCTAATTAGTTAAGGCAAATTTCTGTCTCAGGGACATAGCCCATAGTGAGAGTGACTATTACTGCACTGCCCCAGGAGCATCCCAGGGAAGGAATTCTGATTTGTATAATTCCCTCCCTGCTTGGTCTCTGTGTTGCCATCTGCTGCTGCCTGGCGCTTGGTGGGCAGGAGCCAAGGCTCTGTCTATTCCCCACCCAAGGATTGTTTGGTATTATCTATAGGAAGATGAGGTGATGAGTATTAAAACCTTACACATCTCTAATAAAAACACCTCAGATAAATGACTAGTAACATAGGATTCTAGGAATGTGTCAGTGATTTCTTAGAATCCTTACTGACCACCCTTACTGCAATTATGTAATGCACAAAGTGAGTTCACACGACTATTATGTATTTCCCATCCAGATGGGATGAAATATGGTAAAAAGTGCTCTTACCTCTGGATGATTAGCCTATCCTTGTCACAATGGCAGCACCTGTATTTCAGATCTGCACAGATGAACTTGATCACAGAGATAGCTTTATGTTTGCTGGCACAGAGTAGGTGCAAGTAGATGTACAATTTCCTTGCCAGTGTAACCCCATCTTCTGTTAACTTCCCACCATCCAGTTAAGATACCTGATGATGGTGATGATCTGCAAGATTGAGCAGTGGGGCTGTATTCAGCACATTAAGATTTTTGCCATTTGTTACATCCAGTACCTTTTTTCAAATCAACAGATATCCCTTCAGATGAGTAGGTTAGTCATCACCCAGAACCTTAGGAAAAGCAGGGATTAATAACTGAACATCTCACATAGAAGAACTGCTTTCATGAGAAAAACATTAGCTTACATGAGCTAAACCTTCAGAAATAGTTAAAAGTCCCAGTGCAAAATAGTAAAATAAGAAGAATTAATGGCAGTTGGCTTTTACTGCGATTTAAAGATAGCGACATTTGTAAAGATCAAACGAGAACAAAACATATCAGTTTATATCATATGGTCTCTGGAGCCGCCAATTAGAAGTTCTAGTTTGTACTGGTCTGGCTACTAAAGTGCTTTATTTGTAGAGTAGTTTAAAGTCTCAAGTCCTCCTGAGAGGCCCAAAAGGAAAAGTCTATGGTAAGGGAGAGAAATAAACAATTTAGCTAGGAATGCTAATGTCCTTTGTGGATAATACAGGATGTTAACGAGAGCCATGAAATACGTGTACAACAGCTCTGCTTACCTACAGTACTTTGTCAGCCAGGCAACATACTTGCTAAATGTTTGCATTGTTTTATGGCCTTGCTTACTGATCTTGAACCACAAATACAGACTATTGTGAAACAAAAGCTAAAGAACATAGGAAGTGAGGCCGCATTTCTTTTAAAAAAAGAATTTGCAACTATTAAAGCAGTTCCTGTGTGCAGAATCATTGGCCCTGATCCAGTAAAGCTTTAAGCAGGAATAGTCCCATTTTCATTAATGGGATTACTCATATATTTAAATTTCACGTGTACTGCAGTACTTTGGTGGCTTGTAATGGGAAAATGTTGAAGTAAACTGTAAATACATTGGTGCCTATGCTACCCTCTGATAGATGTATGAACATAGCACTGGTCCTCTGCTGTCACTTTACTATAAGATAGCTATATTTAAAGCCAGCATATGTTCCTAGCATTCTATGGAGCTAATAGGGAATCCTATCATTTATTTCCAGGGTTCTTTGATGACAATAAACCAATGAGAAACTTCTAGATAGGTAGAAATGTCAGACAGCAGGAAACCAGTACAGAGAAAATCTGCAGAACAATGCTTCTTTTTCTTAGTTTCTGGTTAAGATTCCTTTTCAAAGCTTCAGTGTGTAACTGGCTTATTGTTATTTCTATTTGCAAGTTGTTCTCTTGAGTACTAAAAATTATACCCCCTTCTTTTGGAATACAGAGTACCTGAAAATGCTTTCTAAGACTGTTTTCTTTTGAGATACAAACTTTATAGAGTCCCATCCAAAGCCTGCTGAAGTCAATGAATCTTTCCATTGAATTCAGTGGGGTTTAGATCAGAGCCATAAGGCAGGAATCAGAGCTTCAGGAAAAGTGTGGAATTATTTCTCTCTTGGATGCCATGATGAAAAGATATTTTACAGGTTTCTGCATATACCAATTATTTATCGTGCTGCTCGCCATCAGTAAGGATGATAATTGTCACTGCATAGTTAATAGGCACACAGAGTTGGGAGATGTAAGTTCTATTTCTGTCCCTGCTAGTAATTTACTCTGTGACTCCTGAGCACATCACTTTACCTATTTGTGTTTCAGTTTTCCCACCTGTAAAATGGAGATCCTCCTACTTTTTCCTTTCTTGTAAAGTGCTCAGAGATCTACAGATGAAAAGTGCTATATAAGAGTAAAATGGTATTAGAAAGAAATAAGAACTGATCCAGAGCTTAGCTCAAAACTTGAACCCAGCTTAAGGTCTGTACTTCTTTATGGTTAAAAAGTGGTTAATTTTTTTTCTTCTTTTAATTTATGCATGTCAATAGGAATCTGAAACATTGGGTAATTATCTGCAGCAGAACTGCTGTTCTTTTTGAGGTTGCCCCAGCTAATGACTATGTAAATACTGTGTGCCAGGGCCACATGCTGTCTATTTTGCATAAACAACATTGAATAGCTATATAATGTGTAATTTATGCATGAGAAGTTAGAACATACTTTTGATTATGGGTATACAAATATCCCTCCTTTTTTAATCTTCAAACTGTGAGAACTGTTCATTTAAATATCTCATCTATATTTTTATTTCAACATAAACACAAATAAATCATGTCTGTATTCAGGAATTATGCTAAGGTTCCCCCATAAAAATTCTGTCTAAATAGGTAGACCTGAATACACTGTAAGGTTTGTTTAATTGGCCACTAAAACAGTTTTTATAGCTTTGACTGAATGATTTTTTTAAAAAATATTACTGACTTTACTTAAAATATCTGTCCTTGTTACCCCCAACAACCATCTGACGCTACAATCTAGTGAGTGAACTATGATGATGGAATTTAATTCTCAGGCCAATGGTTTGATGATAGAAATATTTAAAATGACTATAAAAGAATGAAATTGTAAATCAACAGGGCACACAGATGAGATCTGATAGTGCACAGTATAAACCTAAGCAAATTACAGCAGGAATGGAAAATAAATAAAAAATATGCTCCCTAAAACTATAAACCTCCGAACGATCAGATGTGGACATGTACATCATATGCCAGCTTGAAATGTACCTCATATGCCAATCTGACTCAACAGTTTATAGAACAAAAATGCGTCTGATATCTACACTCCAAAGTAACAAATTACGCTAAAGAACTGAACAGTGAATTCTTCATCCATTGATATACAAACAAGCTACTTCATTTGTATTGTGAAAAAAACCTTGTTAAAATAATATTAACCATTAGTAATGGTTAACATTCCATAGGGCTTTACGTATATCTACTTCATTATGACTGATCGGCACTAAGATCAAACTTGGGGAGTCTTGTTTGTAGTTTTAAAATGACACTATTTAATACTACACCTCAAGAGAAAGATATGCCAGTTAAGTGTCTCTCAGAAGCTGTTAAAACTTGTGGCTGACCAAGGAAAAGATGGAAGGATCAAGGAAACCTAAGAGCTCTTAATGGGAATTAATATCAGTGGAAAAAATGTGTCCTTGACAGAAGGCTATGGGGCCAAATTGTGAGACTGGTCAAGGATGTTAATTTTCTACAGAACCAGGGAGTGAAGTCATGTTAATAATTTATAGCTGACTTAATAGATTGACCAAATGTATAATAAAGCCATCTCCCACACATGCATAAAATATCAATACAAAATACATATATAACACCCCATTCACCTCTGCCTCTTTCATAATGCCTTTAAGAAAATTAGGCTTTGCAGCACCAAATAAATCTATGATATAGTGGCATATAAATCAGAGGTGAGAACTACATTCCAAAATTTAGACTCAGATTATACTAGGTGCTCCA
The DNA here is from genome assembly GCA_007922175.1 of Pelusios castaneus. Taxonomy (NCBI): domain Eukaryota; kingdom Metazoa; phylum Chordata; order Testudines; family Pelomedusidae; genus Pelusios; species Pelusios castaneus. Next base: position 20,519,117 of record ML685786.1, read on the forward strand.
AGTTGCAGAGCTCCTTGCAGGAGTGGAATGTAGGTAAGTAATAAAAGAAAATTATCTGGGCCAAACTCTATACTAACATAGGCTATGTCTACACTGGCTACTAGTTGACCTAACTTAAGCCCTGTCCACACTAGGCTTTCATTAGGTCGACTTAAGAAAATCCTTAAGTCGACCTAATGAATGCTTAGGTCTACTTAGTAAGGACCACTCATTAGGTCAAACTAAGCCTCCTTAGGTCGACCTAACCCATCCTTAGGTTGACCTAAGCCCAGCATGGACACATAAGTCCACTTTCTTAGGTCAACCTAAGGGAGGTTAGGTTGAATTAATAAGTCCCGGTTAAAGGAAAGCACTTTGTTAAGTTGACCTAATAAGGTCGACTTTAGGTTAACTTAAAGTCGACATTAAGTCGATCTAACTTTTCCTAGTGTAGACATAGCCATAGACTCCCGTCCCCCTTATAAAGAGTTGATCTCAGCTGGAACAGAGAATGGAGCTCTGATATCAAAGATGAATTTGTGAATGAGACTATATCTTAGAGGGACAAATCATCTGTGTTAATATCCCCTTAAGATACATCATCATTACCTAACCAAATTGATCCAGCTATTCATGTCAGCTTAAGGAAGCTGGATTTTGGATTTCATGACCTAACATGCATTTTATTGTCTAATTTCTGGGCTCATCATAGCATTGGACACTGGAGCTTGAATACCCAAGAGCTGTTGTACTGCTTGCTTGGTAGCATTATACAGTGAAATCAGAGCAGAGGCTAATTTCTTGCCAATAAGCATGTTTTAGAAGTTCAGAGTAGCTGCTGATTTCAGCTGACACTGTCAGTGCCCAGGTGACAACTTCTCAACTTGCTATTGTTACTCTCCATTTGCTGAGCATCCACAGCTAGCAACTGCTAAATTCAAGGGTCAATGTTGATCAGGTTCTCCATTTAATGAGTACTGCAGATCTGAAATCAGTTACAGCTCCTGAGACACAGGTTACAGCACTTGGAAAGCTCTAACTTCTGCCAGCACATATTGATCCCTAGGAGCCATATGCCAGCTGAGCTGTATGGGAGCACATCATGATCCAGCCAGTCACCTCCCCAACCCTAACATGTCCACACTGGTGGTGGTGGAGAGGTGTAGAAGCCAGCACTGCTGACTGTGTGTAGGAGACTCACCTGTAACAAACAGATTATGGCTCCTGAGCAGCACAGTTCAGAATCTTGATCTACTTTATAAAAAAAACTGCACCTGGATTAAGTTCAGTGCATCAACTTGCCTTACGCCCATGTAAGATTGAAAAATGGCTGAATGCAGTACAGCTCTACACTGGACAGCTATTATCCAGGGTCTAATATGAACCCATGGTTCCCTTTAAAAGGTTTATTCCATCAAAATATAAACCAGAAATGATCCTACTTACCTCCATGTTTGGGATGGCTTGCTGGTAAATCTGTGTTCCCATGATTCAGGCAAAGATCATTTTCAGCTATGCAAGAATGAATTTCCAGACAACAGTGTTGTCACATTAGAATATAATGTAAAGGAGAAGTAAGCTCCTCTGTTAGTTGCACTAGGAAGAAAGCTACAATAATATTACCTTGTAACCTTCCTTAGTAGCAGTGAAGGAATACAGAAAACAATAAAGTAAACAGAACCCTAAGGAGCCCCAGAGGACCTGACAGCAGAGGCACAGCTATGATTGTTTAAGTAATTATGAGCTGCAATCTTTGAGAGAGAGGGAGAGAAAGAAAGAACTCAGCCAATCTGGTATTAAGAAATTCAGTTATAGGTGTTTCACTTAACTGGCAAAATTCCATAGTTCAAAGTGTCAGAGATTGCCTACTAGCTTAAGTATGGTTTAGGAGTTTTCTGTCATGATTAACAAGAAGATTGTTACAGATTCTGGCCGTGACATTCACCGTAGTATGACTTGGGGAGGAACAAAATAACACAGAATTTACCATCATCAGGTTTTGGTATGCCTGCTCTCAGTCAAACATGTGATTTACTAGGTGATATTGAGCAATAGTATCTGTAGAAATTGATGGTTCTATAAATAAAAGAGCCATTGAGTCTGATTTCTACTACCCAATGCTGTTCACAACACTGAGGTGTGGATTGAGAGAGTACAGGAACTCAAGACAAACTGGAAAGGCCAGTGTCCTAGTATGACAATATGGGTAAAAAAAATCTCTGACGACATCAGCTGTATTAATAGAGCCCTGCACGATACAAAAATGTGGATCCGCAACCGATCCATATCCACGATATGTAAGCACGTATTTGATCCGCAATCCGCATCTCCATGTTTTGTGGGTATCCGCAACCACACCACCCCCGCCTTGCAGCTGCTCCACTCCACTCTGCTCGGCTCCTCGTCATTACACTGTGCTTCTGTTTTGTGTTCCTGCCTGTGTGTATTCTGTAATGTAACAACTTAAAAGCAGGGGCTTACTAAATGTGCACACAGTTTTTATTTTAAACAACATTATAGAGAGTCCTAAGGATCCTGATGCAACCTCTGTGTTTTCTTCTGGGGCATCTGCTTGTCAGTTCCTGGATTGTTAGAGAGCAGCAGCTGCCGCCTCACACAGAGCCCAAGGAAGGGGGCAGGGAGGGCGGCACTAGCCAGCAGCTCCCAATACTGTTTGTTCAGAGCCCAGCTGGCCCTGATCATCTGGTTATTCCACCTACTAGAGCGAAGATCAGGTCACTCAACTGTTCAGCATAGGCAAGGTAATTCATTCAGCTGAGTGATCAGATTGGGAGGCTGGCAGCCAGAGAAGGGGGGAAGCATCAGCCTATCATCAGCTGATGTGCATGGGCTCTGGCGGGCTAGGTTCAGGGAGCCCGAGAAACAGCTGAGAAGGGAGAGAGTTGCCAACAGCTCCCAGTGTTTTTCAAAGCCTTCGCTGGTTCCAAATTGAGCAACGGTATTCTGCCTGGGCTGGGCTGGGAAGTCTGGGCTGCTGCAGTTTCTCAGCTGATCAGTGGAGGTGGGGACTGGCCACTGAAACTGAACACCAGCTCTGATGGGCTGGGCTCTGGCTCTCACAGTCTGGAGTCAGAGACTGAAGGACAGCTAGGGGCAGGACCCAGGATTCAGTCAGGGCTGCAGCTGTAACCAGTCAGATGTTCTGGGTGGAGCAACGGTGCTCTCTGCATGTACAGCTGTGACCAGATAAAAATAGTATCCATACATGAGCCGCAATCTGCAGCAACGGGTCTGCGGATATCCGCATTTGCACCCACAGATGCGGATATCTGCAGATAAGAAGTGGATATCCGTGGATCTGCAGGGCTCTGTGTATCAACCTTAAAAGCAAACCTATCCGTGCAGCATTTTGTATGTATTGTCAGGGAACTGATTCTCATTTATATTAATGCCCTTTACACCACTCTGGCAATGAAAAATGCCTTTAAATTGTATGAAACTGTAATATACACTCATAAGTCCTTTATGCTGCCAAAGTGGTGGTAAGGGGCCTGAGTGAAAATGTGACAGAGACACAATGTTCCCTCTAAGCTGATGATGCAGCTGAGCAATTTATGGTACTTACTGACCGGCAATTTGTGAGGCATGGAGCCACATGGGCAACAGTTTTTTGGTGCCGGAAGCAATAGCAAGCCTAAGTACCTTAATTGAAAACAAATGCATAGATATTGTCTTTTCGTTCAAACTTTAATAAAAATGTTAAACTGAAATACTGTAGTTTTATCAATTTACTAAACAAATGTGAGGTAATGACACTTGCTGCCTATCTAGCCTCTACTGTCATCTACACCTCACAGTTTTTGTCACCTGTCTTTGTCACATTTCCAGAATACATATACAGAGTCAAGGTCAACCTTGAATCCAGCAGTTAGATATGATTTGATGCACATTAGCATGTCTAGATGAGAAACTTCCAACCTGCTACAAGACTTTGTCCTTTTATTGTTCATTAGACTGAAGCCTCGCTCGGCATCTGCACTAGATGTTTGAAGTGTGCCACATACATCAACCAACTGGGCCAGGAATGTGAACTTATCATCTAAGTGACAATGTCTAAGAACATATTTAGTGTACCAGACATGCACTGCCTTTTATTACCCAACTCATCTTTCATTGACAATACCATCCACTCATCCTTGTTCTTTATTATTCATAATTCCTTTCCTTTCAAACCTCACAATACATTCCTGCAAATGAAATAATAAGCGTCACAACAGATCACAAAGCCACATCATCAGAGCAACCACATTTCCCATTCCAACATATAAAATTTCATGGAACAACAAAAAAATCAAATTTCAGAAAATGTCAACCCATTTTAGTAAAAAAGAATCTTTCCAAGTTAGCAGAAAGCATCCCAGAATGCAATATTCCTCAATATCACAAATGTTGTGCAAGGACAAGCAACGTCACAGAATGAAGTACGAAATAAACAATAGCATTTCATCTGAGTGGAAGAAAAGAACAATTTCAAAAGACCACTTTGTGTTCTGAGTCCCCTTAATAGCTGGTCAGTAGCAGAGCTGTGTATGTTTCTGGCCACTAATCTAAGCCTCAGTTGGGCAATTGACTGCACTTCACTTTTAACTGGATACTTAATACCTAATGTTTCCAGACATTATCAGCATTCAGCACCATCACTTATCACCACTTTTAAAAGTGCAAATGCAAGCAAATGCATGAAACTGAGAGTTGCTGAGTTTTTACTAAAACTTTTTAGCATTTGTTTTGCATTCTTTCTAAGTAAGTCTGCTGCTCTGCTCAGGTGCCCCTGCTGCCAGCCAGCTCCAATGGTCTCCCCGGCAGCCTCGGCCAACCACCACTGCCCAGTGCCCATCCTCACAATCCTGGCTTCCTGCCCCCAATCCTTTCTTCCATTTAACCCTGCTCTGCTCTCTGTCACCGCCAATCCTTTCTCCTCCCCGATCCCTCAGCCCCAGCTCTCCTCTCCGCCTCCGGTCCTTTCTCCTCCCCTCTTCCTCAGCCCTGGGCCAGCACTCTCCTCTCTGCCGCCAGTCCCTTTTCTCCTTCCCCTCCCCCAGCCCCAGATTACTTTGACCTCTTCTGAGTGGGGGTCTGTGCAGCTGTCTGCGCGGCTGTGCGATGGCTGCTGCGTGGCTGCGCACCCGAGCAGCTTAGAAGGAACATAGCTGAGACACCCCAATTTCCACTGCCCCACAAGGTTGACCCTGTACTCTTAGTGGCTTTATTCTCCTCTCATGTACATAGATTTTATGCTGTGATAAACTCATTAACTTCAATAGAGTATTCAAGTAAAAGTGACAGCAGAATTGTGCCAACTGTATCTGACACACTAGAAAGAGAGTTACTGTGGTTAAAAGAGTATATTACCAGATTTGAATGTTCTAATGTCAGTTTCATAGCAGAGATAATGAAGCTGATGAGCCCATAAGAGTCCTTCTAGAATCAGCGCCACAGATTATAGTCCAATAGGCAGTCTGCGTGCAGATTTTGTTCAAATTCTTCCATGAGACTTTGCAGAGATAATCCTAAATCAACCTGGAGGTCTCAGTCTCTAAGGCTTAGATCTTTCCCTGACATAGTCCAACCAGAGCTGAGATAAAACAGGATCAGGCCAGAAGCTTCTTCTATAGTTCTCTAGCTGGCTGATAGCCTCGTGGCAGCAGACATCACAGAAACACCACCAGACAGAGTTTAGGGATGGCTTGTATTTATGAGAATCCTTCCCCAGGTTCTGATTTGCACAAGGGTTCTGTAGGCATCTTATCGCATCTTCCTTCTCGCCCAACCCCATAAAGGCTAATCACAACCTGTTCCTAATGGTCATGCAAAAGTCATTTACTGTGTGCATTCCCTTAGGTAAAATTTATAGCTCAGAAAGTACTTAAAATGGGGACTTTGACACTAATCACAGCTCCTGAGACAAAGCTTTTTTTTTTTTTTTTTTTTTTTGCAGTAATTAAGTAATTTCTCTCTTCAAATGTTAAGCTGAGCTATTGAAATGCCTGGGCATATCACACTACAGCATTTATAGGTTTTGTCTTTGGCTTTTTTTCTCTAACTAGCTCAGAGTTTTGAAGTACATGGCCCATCATCACTATATTGTTTCTAAGCTGTCACTTGTCTGAACTCTGAAGTCTGATGAGGTACCAGGCAGTCTTTATGTGTAACATTGATCATCACTTTCAAAGGCATGCACCACTAAATAGAAGATAAGAGAAAGAGAATGGTCCGGCTGCATTTTTTAGTGCCTGATATGTTGGAACAATATGGCTTTTATTGGGACGAGGAGTGTGAAATGAGATGGAATAAAAGAACACAGGAAGGCAGAAAAGAAGCAGAAGTAGGCAGGCAAAAAGATGGGAAAGAGGAGTAGGAGAAGGAAAAATATGGATTGGATATTTTGGAAAAGATTAATTTGCATCAATGTATCTGGGTCCTTGGCACTGTAGAAACAGGGCTCTGCAATTCAATGGGCTCACCTGAATGGAATGGCAAACTTCAGGATATAGCCAGAAATCCCTAAGGCAGTCCAGCATTTCTCCATCTCACTTCCCGTTTCTATTCAGCAGAGGCGTTGGCAGGAGGTACTCCAGATTGCTAGGAGTTTCCTGGGTGAATGCATTCAGACTGGATATCATTACACAGTTACCAGCTTTATTGAAAGTGACCCTGCTGAGGTGACACCCATACTAAACCAAGTAAAACTCCTGATCCAATTGTCACTAGGTCTGACGTAAAACATCACATGGGTCCTTCACTGGTAGTCATTTCTTTGTTTGGTGTGAAATGAGGAGAATCTTCACATGACATTAAAGTTTTCGTTGCCAAGTCAGGAAGCAAAATGAGATGCAAAGATAACATGACAACATGTACTTTCACGTATACTCTCACTTCATGATCGAGCTACATGAAGTTTTTTATTTTCAAATTGACAGAATTCGACTATATTTCAAAAACTGAATGTTTTTGTGCAAACAGATTTTCAAAATTTTCATTTAGAAAAAACATTATTTTGTAAAATTTACTTTAAATATTCTTTTTTTTCCCTTCTCATGCCAATTTTAATTTGTCAAAATAATCAGCCCCGTAGTTGGATTTTTCAAAATCAAACAAATTTTGTTTTAAAAAAAGTTTGATTCCAAATTAGAAATACAAAAAAATCTGCCTTATAGATAATAAAAATCCATTGAGAAAAACAATGAACCCCTATATGAAATTATCATGGATACTTTGTTTCATTATCAAGCAACACCATTTTATATATAAATAAATATTATACCACTCATGTGAAGAATGCTTCATAGTTTCAGTAAAAAAGTGAGAGCGTACACACTTTTTGTAAATCCTTCTCATTCTCTTGGCCTTGTCTTTATTAGTTTTTCTTTTGTCATCTTTCCTGCCAATCTCTCATTTTCTGTATCCCATGACAGTAAGAGAAAATAGATTTTTTTTTTCTTCAAACACTTATAAGGCATTATTTTTATGTTTTATTAATATTTACTACCCAAGATTCTATCTTCCTATCAGGCATGTCCAAAGCACTTTGTGTACCTCAAATAGCAAATATTCTTTTTTTTCCCCCAAGAAACTATTGGGTTGGGTTAACTGCAAAGAAAGTGCCTTTTGGCATCTATGAAAGATTCAGAATGACAACTCTCTTTGAAAGAAATGACATGCAAAATGTCACCTGCAGCAAGGGAACAAAGACTCACTTCCTGATCAGACAACCTTTCAATGGTTGCTTTTAGAAAACATTGCTCTGAGCCAGTTCCTTCATGCAATGCTAAAACCACACTTCATTTATCGAAACGTGTACTGCATAACAGCTTAGGTAGTGATGATTTGGCTTGAATTAAATATGAATTAAAATATGGTAAAATAATCTTAAGGGGTCTGATTTATGGACATGAAAACAGCTAGTGATAAAAATATGACCATAATTTCCTTGCCACTACTAATTCAACAAAGCTCACAGCATGCTATTCATGCCTGTGCCACAGTGACTTGCTTTCCATCAGAAGGAGTTTCATACGGAAATGTTCCAAAGAGGTAGCCATGTTACTCTAGTTCAGCAAAACAAACAAGGAGTCCTGTGGCACTTTTAGGGTATGTCTACACTAGCAATTTAGATCGACTTAAGGACCCGTAAGTCGACCTAAATTACTCCATGTCTACACCTGACTTTCATTAAATCGACTTAAGAAATTCCTTAAGTCGACTTAATGAAAGCTTAAGTCAACTTAATAACAACCTCCCATTAGGTCGACTTAAGGATGGTGTGGACGGGGAGTAACCCTTAAATTGACTTTATTAAGCTGACTTAACAAAGTGGACTAATTTGACTTAACTTTTTCTAGTGTAGACATACCCTTAAAGACTAACAAATTTATTTATCACATGCACTTCATTGTTTCCATGAAACAATGCCTGTTTACCCTTAGTTATCATTTCCATTTCCTCACACAGTTTAATTTCAACTTGGAATTGAGACTTTTCCTCTTTTTTTAGGGGGACAGTGGAGAGTATTAAAACCTAAATTAAAAAAACATTTTCTTGCAGGAACACATGAGGCTTCAAAAGATACCTCTGTATTTTTCATAGCATGTACATTAACATGGGCCTAGGCAAACTCATGCATTTCTGGAACAAAACAAAAGTAAACTTCTGGATAGCCAGAGAGAGTTTCAATCACAACGTAGTGCATTTTATTTCCATTATTACACCTGAACTTTTGTTGTCAAAATGGCTGTAGAGCTCTGAAATAATACATTATTAAATCCTATATCTCTCCACATTCTCATCTCTATTGATTCTGCAAGTTGTTGTAATTTAAGAGAAAAATTAGATGCAACCACAACCACAAAAAACCATAGGAAAAGTGGGCATGACCAGAAAGTTGGATGATCACAAAGAGCTCTAGAAAGAAAAAATTGTAGCAATGTTGACCCAGGTGTTCAAAAGTGACTAACAATCTGAGGGTCCTCCACTTTGGGTGCCCAATGTGAGAACCATTCAAAGGGTCAGGCTTGCAGAAGGAAGGGCTCAGCACTTTCTGACAATCCTCCCTTTAAGGTGTCGCAAGTTGAGCACCCAAAAGACAGGGGGACCCCAAATCACCTATCTCTTGAAAATCTTGGTCTCTGCATCTAACCTCAAGCTAGACTATTTTTTGAGAGTAAATTTTGAAACATGTTAGCAAAGCTCAGGACCTTTGAACTTTGGGTTGGACTATGTGACCTCCTGAGGTCTCTTCCATACCTAATCTTCTAGTCTTTGATTCTAGGAGATATGTATCATATGTGTTTTAGTATGCTGGAACTTCTGTCCATGCATCACATAAGAGATAAATTCTATGGTGGGGCATGGCTCCTTTCTTTTGCACTTCTGGTGGAATCTGCCATAGAACTAGAATAAGTAGAATTATAGAATTGGAAGGGACCATGCGAGATCATTGAATCCAGTCCCCTGCACTCATGGCAGGATCAAGTACCATCTTAAACCATCCCTGACAGATGTTTATCTATCCAGCTCTTAAAACTTTCCAAAGATGAAGATTCCACAACCCTGCCTAGGCAACTTATTCCAATGGTTAATCACCCTGACAGTTTTTGGAATTTTTTCATAATGTCCAATCTAAACCTCCCTTGATGTAATTTAATCCCATTGCTTCTTGTCCTATCATCAGTAGTTAAGGAGAATGATTTTTCTCCCTCCCCCTTGTAACAACGTTTTAGGTACTTAAAAACTGTTATCATGTTCCGTCTCAGTCTCTTCTTTTTCAGACTAAACAAACCCAATTCTTTCAATCTTTCCTCATAAGTCAAGTACTCCAGACCTTTAATCATTTTTGTTGCTCTTCCTTGGACTTTCTCCAATTTCTCCACACCTTTCCTGAAATGAGGAACCCAGAACTGGATACAATACTCCAGTTAAGGCCTAATCAGTAGCTTTGGGAGTAAGAATTTAGTATGAGAAGGACCTTCCACAGGCCCATTTAGAGGCCAACACTAGCTCCTTGCCGACAACATAGAGGGTGTAGTTGAAGAACAGGAAGCATGGCTTAGATGCTGGTATTTTGCTCCTATGTCCCTAAGAGTGGCTTCATCCCATTTGATCTGTTGGCAGACAATATAAAGCAGATCATGTTGAGAACTGCACTGTTTATGCTGGGAAATCAGCTCACTCTCTCTAGAGCAGCCCCAAGATGTGCTCCCTTGAGCAGTGCTCTACGCAGCTCTGCTGGACCCTGGCATCTGTAGCCAACAACTGTGATAAAATAAAATATGGAAAAATGACATTTTGCCTTAATGATTTTCTTCTCTGCTTGCCTGTTTCAGACTGTTTAATGCTGATGTGGATTATAGAGCTTGCGGAGTGAGGGGCTCAAAGAGCATTCCATTTGTGACCAGTTTTTAAGTGACTTCTTTTGGCAAAATAACCAGAAGCTAAACAATTCTGTCAACAAAAGGTCTTCCTATGTAAATGCAAAGCAAAGGAGAGAGTATCAAATAAACTTGAATTCCAGAGAGCAGACCCATCAGCTACTTACAATGGCTGCAACATGTGCCTGAGCAGGGTACCAAGGAGGTGCTGGAAGAAATAGCTACAGACCCTTATGCTATCATGAGGCTTGCCTTGGAAAGAAATTGTACGCATTTTTCCTCTCAAGCACCTTATTTTTTTGCTCAGAACTGGGGGGAAAAAAGAAATCTGAAAGCGAAGGCTACAATACACTTCAGGGAGCTGACACTTCATCTGTGCCCAGGGAGACAAAAATGAGCATTAATGTGAAACTAGCACTATGAAGTTTAGGTTGGCCTTGGCAGATACTTCTAAATTTTACAAAGGGAGTTCAGCCCATCAGCTAACATTTATGGCTACACATCTGACAAAACAAGAATTCAAATAAAGGTGGGTGATCAAGGTCACCGAACACATACTGTTTTATCACTAGGAGCAGGCAAAATAGTTGGGATAAAGTAAAAACTGACTCAAAACGTCACCTAAAACTTGAACTGAACTACTTAGGTTTGAACAAGTTGGGCTAACTGCTCATTCCTCTTTACACTGCTTTAGTGTCTGTTTGCTTTTCTTAGTTCAGGCTAGAAGGGGAAATACAGAAGCAATACATAGAAGACCATTGAGAAAGTATTTCCAACTGTCCCAAAAGAAAGAAGTACCAACTAGTCTTAGGTAATCATACACCCACCATTAGTGTCATATCTGAAACCTTCCCAATCTATAATGCATTGATATTCATGACATTCCTGTGAAGTAAGACAGAGCTCTTATTTCACAGGGGGGAACTAATGACAGAGAAACCAAATGACTTGCCTGGCTCCATGACATTGGAACCATGTGTTTTCATTACTATTCCGCTCACCTTCCCTCTACCACCACCTTCCTGGTGTTTATTACACTAATTTCTTGGGTCCTGTTGTAGGAAAGTCTTAATATAAAGCAACACTGGGGAACAGGTCAAGTCTGAATCACAGGATATACCATGGGACTGCATTGGGCAAGCAGTATATCAGGGGTCAGCAACTTTTGCCGGCCCCCATGCCAGCCCTGCCTACCGCACCCCGCAGAAGATGCCAGAGGCAGGGGCAGAGCCAGAGACTCTGGGTTGGGGGAATGGCTGGAGTCCCTAGGGGGTGGCTGGGATCCCTGGGGGGGGCCGCTAGTTGAACCCCGAGCTGCACCGACCCCCGGGCTACCCCGGCCCGAACCACGCCCCCCCAAGCCCCAGGCTACGCCAGCGCCCGAGCCGTGCCGAACCCTGGGCCATGCCGGCCCCTGCGCTGCACTGACCCCTGAGACCTGGGCCGTGCTGAGGGGCCCAGGGTGCAGGGTCAGCAGGGGGAGCCTGAGCGACCCGCGTGCCGCTCAGGATTGGCCCACGTGCCAAGTTTGGCATGCGTGCCAGGAGTTGCTGACCTTGCAGTATGTATTCCTAACCTTCAGCCTTTGATAAGTTTTGTTTAGGATAAGGTTTTGCTGCTTGCCTGTTCATATAGGGTAGGCAGCATGCATGTTTAACCTTGTGTAACAGACCATAAGTTGCTTAGTATAGAATTTCCTTGGTAGCTTGGGTGTCTGGGCATTGTCTGTATTTTTAACTTTCTCTTCCTCTTTGTTGCTCATTAACCAAGGTCCTTGCTCCTTTTGGTAACACTTTGCCCCTAGGATTTGTTAATTCAGCAATTTAGTATAAGATAGAACTCCTGAACAAAATGGATAGAGTCAGGAAACAGAAAACAGAGGCGTGGATAATTATATGCATTATGTAGGTACTGATGTAACCAATTAAGGGTCTTTGGGACACTGTCAATCATATATATATTATCATACTGTTCTGTATAAGAGAGTTGTGAAACAACCGTGCGGTGCTCACTCAAGATGTCAAGGAAACGAGTGGGTAATAAAGGGTGCCATTTGACCCAATCCTCCTCCGGGACAACCTGTTGCTTTCTTTCTAACACTTGTTTTAAATAAAGTCTTAATAGAGGAATCTATTACCTTATAAATTTATCCTGGACCTAGCACAGTGGGGCCCAGTGCTGAGGGCTGCAGCCCTAATACAAATTATAAAAAATGTGTAAGCCCTTGGCAGTGCACAGCAGAAAAGGAGAGGGTTGTTAAACTGGTGGAAGTGTCAATGTGGTGTAGGAGAGGAGGAGTACTTGCTAATCCACGTAGAGTGGAATTAAGTTTCAAGTCACTACTCTGTCCACCCCCCATAGCTTGAAGAGGGTTGGCTAAAATGGGTGCAGGCTGAGAATAGGTTTTTGTTAATGAGATTTAGGTTTATGCACAATCCTTAGAATGCAGCTAAGCAAACTACACAATAACTGAACTATGCTGCACTTCTGCATGGGTATGTCTTCAGTTGCTGCACTTTTCAGTGGCAGTCAATGGGAGATACACAAGGTATGTAAAATACCTTGTGTATCTCCCGTCGCCTTACTAACACCCACTTACTACCCTGTTCACACTGCGCTAACTCAACCGAAATTGCCGTCTGGTTGATTTAGCTGTACTCCAGTTATGGGGCTAGAGTTAAAGTGTCAAGCCAGAGGTCGATCGAGTGTGTCTTGACAGACTGCTCAATTGAATCTGGAAGAGCACATTAACAGTGGTGAATCTGCCATTATCAGTATAGACATACCCTACTAGTCTTTGGTTCACTCCCAATAGCAGGAGACTTGGCTTGGCTGCATAGTTTCACACTAACTAAAGCAGGTTCCCTGTGCTCTCCATGCCACTCCTTCCTTCAGGAGTCAGATTTCCCAAAGAGTTCAGCACATTGGGTCCTGAGCTCTGGAGAACCTGACCTTCATGGTCTCAATGGGTGCATCTACACTGGCAACTTAGGTCGACTTAAGGAGGCTTAAGTCAACCTAAACAAAGCCACGTCCACACTGGGCTTTTATTAAGTCGACTTAAGCATTTCCTTAAGTCAACTTAAGGAAACCTTAAGTCGACTTAATAACACCTTGTTTTAGGTTGACTTAAGCCTTAAATCGACTCCTTAAGTCGACTTAAAGCCAGTGTGGATGGGGATTAGTGCCTAAATCGACCTTATTAAGTCAACTTAAAGCATTAAGTCGACTTAATAAGATCACAAGGGGCTATGACTACACTAGAAAAATTAAGTCGACTTTGTTAAGTCAACTTAATAAGGTCGACTTTAAGTTGACTTAAAGTCGACCTTATTAAGTCAATTTAACAAAATTGGCTTAACTTTTCTAGTGTAGACATAGCCAATGTGAATTGCTGGATGCTGAGAAAATTTGGCCCTTATTTACATGCCTAAATGGGAGTTGAACTCTTGAGGCAAAAGTGGATGCTGAGTTCTTGAAGATCTGGCCCCTTTTATGCAAATCCCCACCCCATGCAAATTTCTATCCTCTCCGCCCCAATGTACTTGCACTGGATTAACCCCACCCCACATGCACTACATAGTGTTGAAAAATGCTTTCTTACAACATTTTCAGACATGCAAGACAACTGAGAAATTGTTTCACCGGTTCGATTCCAGGATGCAAAATCTCTCTGATCTCCTGGTCTAGTTTACATAACAGAATTTGCTATAGCAACACAATCATGCAGATATTCTGCCAAGGAGGTTTCCAGATGAGGGAACCAAGTGATAAAACTAGTGGTGAATGTAATAGTCCAACAGCAAAAGGAAGAAAAGTCTAGAAAAATATCATAAGAAAGATAGGAAACCAATCTCCTAACTAACTTCAATATAATGTTAGTATAATTTTTTCCTTTCAATATGTTTAGCACAGATGGTTTCTAGGGTGTTTTTTCCCTAACATATTCCAATGTATGGGAAGTATTCAGGGCTTCAGCTGACTAGACATGTATGCATGCAGTAGATCTTGCTACTTGCACACTGGGCCAATGCCTTTGCCCATGCACACCCAGAACTCCAGATGTACTCAATGAGATTCTATTGGAGCATTCATCAAAGAGCAAATTTTTTTTCACTGCATTTAAAATAAAGTGTCAAAGGAACAAAATACAGGAACTCTGTCAGTCACAGGATGCACATCCATGCACGCCTGGGCTATGATCTATATGATTTTTTCTGTTCACTTTTGCACTGTGATTGTATGATTTGATGCCAATATGTCATGCAAGGTTCCCTTATGAAAGCTCATAGCATAGTCTACAGGGTTACTATGGTCTGATGGGTCCTGCAGCATCATGTATGTGCACACATGTGGAGCAGGTTACATGGTTCGGGGAGGGGGAGGGAGACAAACAGAACTGTCTGCCAGCAGCATGTAAACAGCCAAAGCTGCAAGCAAGAAAATGAAGGAGAGAACAAAGACAATGTAAATTGAGACCCCGCCCCCCCCCCCAGCTCAGACCGGACAAAGGGATCATCTACACCCAGAAAGGGGGGAGGGAGACTGAGAGGAGACTGAAAACAAAGACTGAGGCTTGGGGCTGCTCCAGGCTTTTTGCCAGAGACACTCCATCTTGAAACAACTACAAGAAGAATTGGGTCCTGTCTAGAAATAGGCAGAGAATGGCTGTAAACCATCACAGCTAGACTTCAGTGGTGAGATGGGCATAATTGTAGTAGTGTGGCATGCATGTTATAGGTTAGCATGCATGTTATATCTTTTATTTACTAGTGGAAACTCCTGGTTCCTTTATTAAATGATTGTGCATTGATTTGCTATATACTCACTTCAAATCATATTCTAATCAATAAACCAGTGTTTGTTTTACCTAAAGCTGTGTGGACTTTAGGGGCTGTGGATCAGAAAGGCTGGGCCAATCCATTTCAGTGTTAAATGGATGAATGTGTGTCTATGGTGATTGGGTGGTGGGTCCCAATCCCTGTAAGACAGAAGTTCCCAGAGTGACAGTTGGAAGTGGTAGTGCTCAGTTGGGAACTGCTCCATAGGCATCTAGTTGGTACACACCCACTGCCTGGGACTGACTACATGCAGGAGGCTGATATGGACTGCCTCAGGATTGGATGGTCACCTGGCAAAGTGGGGTAAGTCAGGGTTCAAGAGTGGGGGTCGCGGGGTAGGGAGCACAGCAGCACACAGGACCAGAACTGGGAAGCAACCTGTCACAGACTCCAGAGACATTTATTCTTTTTTACTTTTCAGCCAGTGCAGGAGCAGCTTATTTTTCTAATGCAACATCATGGGGTGTTTATTGTTTGAATCAGTTCTGGCATATAGCAAACTGCAATGCCATTAAACAGAGAATCCAAATGTCTAGGGAGTCAAGGGAGATTTTAACAAAATAACCATCAGAGAGGCAGGCAGGAAAGTTACCTAACTGACACATTTTCCCACACAGATTCTGGTTGGGCTTTTTGCCACCTGAATGAATTACCTGAAAATAAGTAGTTGAGGTTGTACCAAATATTATCTCATCTGCATTCAGCAAAACTCCTGTAATACAGAGGAGGAAAAACAAACCCCCTTGACATACGAGTGGAGGAAGCAGAGGGAAGAAAAACATCTAGTACTGGCGGTAGCTTCTCTTACCCATGTCTAATGCATCTTCCACTAGCTCTCTAAGTAAAGCAAATGCACAAGGAGAACTCTGTGAACAGAATAGCAGCAGGGAACAGAGGGTTGTTGTGTATAACAGGAAAATGGCTTTATTTTCTGTTTTTCTATACTATAGTAATTGTTAGCATTTGTTTTCCAAAGGGCAGCTGTGGCAGAGCCTAGCCTTCACACTGCCTTTTTTCCCTCCAGTTTCACACAGAAGCCTTCCCACCAGATTTATTTTAAAGCAGCCCTCGTGCTGAAACCCCTTCATTCACACAGTGCTTCAGAAAGCAATGGAGTTCTAGGTAGAGAATGCTGCACAGTTAACACCTCACAAAAGAGATGGATTTGAATATTAGTTTTTGCTATATGGGTACTAAAAATAAACCATCATTTTCTCTCCCTTTCTCCTCGCAATGAGAATAGAATCAATTCAAATGTATTTGAAGGCAAAACTTCTTTGTGGCAGCTCTTTGAACCAGCTCTGCCTCTCCTCACGCTAGACATACCCATCAATGGCAGAATTACTTAAGTTATGGGACTCAAGTCTCTGCTCTCTGATCAGACCAAAAAATCGTAAGGGCCTGATATTCAGTGGCTCCCCCCACTAATTCCAGCATCAGGATTAACAGCACAGAACACAAGGGAACATTTGTGGAATCATATGGGGCATGAAATCCTGCCCCCATCTCTGGCGGCCAATCCCTTGGAGAGGCAGCTGCTGTCACATAGTAAAACAGGGGTGGGAAAACACTATGGAAATCACAAAACAGATGGCTATCACCAGTCTGATTGCTCTGCTTGTATGCTGCATCCCTCCTGCTCTCCCTTCACCTGCTCGGTCACTTTAGATTGAAATCCTTTGGGGTTTTTGACACCCTTAGGTGTGTTTGTACAGGCTAGTACAATGGCTCCCCAATCTCTATTAGGATCTTTGGAAGCTAACAGCAAATTAATAAATAAAATGCATTTAAAAACAGGGTCCTCAACCCTCACTGATCTCACCTAACCAATCATCCCACTTGATCTCACACTACACCTGGCTTTGGAGCCCCAGTTTACCCACTTGGTAGGAGAAAGTAGCCAACTTTCCCTTTGGATTGTAATTCAGGAGGGAGGTAGATGCAGAGTCTTTTAGCGATGGCTGTGGCTATTCATTTTCTTTGTTAGTCATGCAACGGCTTCAGCACAGGGAATTCTTCGTGACAGCTTGTGGTGGTGAGCGGGGCAAGCAGACCACACTGCTATCTTGAAAGTCAGACCAGGGTGACTCATTGCAGTGACAAGTGTTTGCTGTCATGGGGGTTGAAAAACAGAGAGATTGTTCTTTAATGTGCTGCAGGCAATGATGTTGATCCTGGAGGTGAAGCCAGCCAGTAATCTCTACTGCCACTACTATTCCTTCCCTTACGTACCCAATTTGAAATAAATATATGGATTTTTATTTTCATGATTTTAGATAACTATGTGTGCCTCAATTTGGTTTTATTGCACCTTGTGGTGGATAGAAGAGCAAAACAAAAACAGCAATTCACAGAGCCTCGCTTCAGATCTATGCGAGGAGCTTTAAGCATCTGCTGTGGAGCATGTTGAGAAACAAAGCCAAAAATCCAATTAAAACCAAGAGTTTAATTACAATAAGACATTTCTTTAACTCTGTTTTCTGGGGTATTTTTTTCCTCCCCTTTCTTCTAGTTCAGCAGAGCCAGCTATCTGGTTGGTTGGGAGAATGATAAAGAAACACTTCCTAATTCCCTCACTCTCCTAAAGCAGCATTGCTTAGCAGTTTTGTTTCAAAGGAACTTTGGTGGGTAGGTTCACAAGTAAATACACATGTAGGGTGGGATTTTTGTAAGTGCTGGACCTTAGACTAACTCTGTTCCCATGGAAGAGAGTGATGAAATTCCATAATCGAGTGGTAGCAGTGTTGTCCTTGGATACGAGTAAGAATATAAGCACATGTGCATAAAGCAGAATTATTCTGTGTTCTAGTTTATGTAAGAACCCGGTGCATGCAGCACTATTGCAAAGATAGCTGTTGCACTGTTATTATACAATGTGTCCACAAAAAGGTGTCATGTTATTGCTACACACTGTGACAAAGTTCATCTTCTACCTTGGTGGGTTCTGTGCTTCCCTGTAGTGGTGAGTCTGTTTCCCTCAGGCTTCCAGGCCTGGGAGAAGTCTTTTGTCCCCTTTAGGTAGGGGTTTTTCCTTCCCCCAGTCTTTGTACCTGTGGGGATCTTCCTGAGCAGCATTCTACTCCTTCTCCAGATTTTTCTGCTTTCCAACCACACCTTGTCTCCTCTCACACACTCCCATAGCTCTCCTCACTCTCATACTCAAGCCATACTGTCTCTGGAGAGAAGGCTTTTAACAAGTCTTGGCTGGGGCCTTAATTAGCCCCTGGTGTGCTAATTAACCTGGAGTAACCACTGCTCAGCTACAAGGGAAAAAGGGACTTGCTCAGCCTGATCTAATATTTTGGCTTTCTAGAACTCTCTGGAAACCCTCTAGTCTGACCCTATTACAACACACATAGCTACATCAGTATTTTGTTGTAGAACTTTTATACTCTGGTGAGTACATATGTCAGCCCTGGTCCAGATCCTCAGCTCCTCTCTACCATTGCTGTGCACCTGACTCAAATATCTGAGAACCCCTTAAAATAAAATATTATGAGTCAATGTTAGCATGTAGAACTAGCAAATCTAAAATACATCCTGTTGGAATGATCTCTACAATGATCTAAGTCTTTTGTAGTAATTTCTTAGCATGAAGGCTGTCAGGTATTAAATCTGGGAAACACAGACAAGTCTGTGTACTTGGATTTTCCATAGTCAAGACTATAAGGAAAACTTCATTGATCTGCATTTTCTAGACCACAATCAGTAAAATGCACACAAAAATGGCAGTCTCTCCCCATTTTGTCAGGAAAGATTTAATAATAGGGTGTTGGAGTGAGGCCTCAGATTAATATGATATTGTAAGAAACTACAGTAGTTTATAGTATGTTACGAATAAATAAAAATTAAATTCAGACAATAAATCAACAAAATACAATGTGGTGATGCAACATCCTTCCTTTCTTTGTGCAAGTTCACCAGCAAATCTATGACATTCACTCACACAATCATTGTGCGAACCAGCAAAGCCTTGCTGCACTTTTCATAAAAAGGAATTTCTCCTGTGAAAGCAATGAGGATTCCCAAGTGCCACCAATCACGGATCTATACACTGGCATTCAAACACATTAATGCAGCTGTTTATCCAGTGGTGGACCCCATCCAAACAAAGTCATGCCACTCAATCTATTGCATTTACATCATCATCATCATCAACATAATCATCATCATCATCCAGCATTTCTATTTCTCTTGCCTGATGCTCATTTTGTATCATGAGACACAGAGAATCTTAGGTGTCTTACTGGGAAAATTCCTTATAGATACCAAATGCAATAATTTGTTATCTTAGTGCAAATGACAAAGACGAAACTCATTTACAAATGCAAAAAGCTATATAATTGTCTAATATGACCTATGACTTTCCCTAGAAATCAAAATGATAAAGATAGACAGGCAAGAAGCTATTTCTCTGTATGGCTATGTTCACACTTGGCCAAATAAGTTGACTTAGCATGTCTACACTCAAAAATTAAGTCGACTTAAAGGGGACCCTGCCAAATCAACTTAGAGTGTCCACACTGGACACCTAAGTCAACTTCTAGAGGCTAGATGGATCTGGGACTGGTCCTCAGTGGCAGGGGGGCACCCCTTGCCATGTGCCAGGGGGCTCAGCATTTGCCCCATTGTACCTGGGTACAATGGGGGCTGAGCAGGACAGAGACACTGGCAGGGCATAGGAGCAGGGCTCTGTCCTGCCCTGTGGGGGGGAATGCCAGGATCTGCCTGTGCCAGCCACTCTGGCAGGGAGGGCAGTGGGGGAGCCCTGGAGCCCTTTAAGTCGACTTAAAGTCGATTTAGGGCTAATCTGCGTCTACACTGGCTAAGTCAACTTAATAAAGTCAACTTAGCCAGTAAAGTCAACTTTAAAGTAGGTTTTATAAAGTCAACTTTAATTTTCCATAAGTCAACTTCAGCTGCTGCTTAAGTCGACTTAAGGAAAATGTAGTGTAGATGCAGATTAAATTAAGTCGATTTAAGCAAGCTTAAATCGACTTAATTTGTAAGTGTAGATGCACCCTTCCTGTCTGGGCTATCCTTTGTTCCCTCATCCAGATAGCCCCAACCAATCAGAACCATTTTGTAGACCACAAGCAACCAACAGGGAGTTTCTTCAACTGCCAGGTCAAGAGAAGGGAAATGGTAGTAGGTGACAGTAAAGGGAAGTTGCACTGTGCATACACATCATGTACAGGTACCACTCCCACAAGAATGAATTGGGAAGTGTTTTGAATGGAAAGGCACTTGCTTCCCCAATAATGTTTCACAAAAGAGGCATAATAAATCAATGTAAATTTACAAAGAAATTCTTAGAAAATTATCCATTTCATCTTTGGGGGGAAAAGCCTGTGTTACTGCACTAAATGTTGAAGGCATCATGAATGATTTATCAGCAATTGTCAAGATTTACACCAAAGATTGGGAATGCATTTGAGTTTGTAAACAGTAAGGAAGAGAAAAATAACACTTCTAATTTATTGCCCTCTCGCTGTTAATTCATTTGGTATTCATTGTTCCTAATGATTTTATTTGATAACCATGTGGGTGTCATCTCTATTTATGCTCTATGCTGCAGCAGAATTTCAGCCAGGAGAACAAGTTAGGAGCCTTACTGCTTGGAAATAACTTTTTTATAAATTTAAGAAAAATTTTAACTCATTTGGAATAGGAACATTAAGAAATGTTTATTTTCTCACCGGAGAAGGTTGTTTTATCATCCAAGAATTGTTACCCAACATAGCATGATAGGTCTCCATGACAATAAGGGGCATGATCCAAAATCCACTGAAGTCAATGGGGTTCCTTCCACAGCCTTTGATGGGTTTTGAATCAGGCCCATATTATCTGTGTAGGTTGGCTGTTTCAATGTAATACACTAAATGAGTCTGTGGCCTGGCCTACACTGAGATCACAGGTCGACGTAACACTGCTTACGTCGACCCTCTACAGCCTGTGTCTACACTGATGCAGCTATAAAGGTGAACTAAGTGAAGCCAAAAGTCGGTGTAGTAATTCCATCCCCAAAGAAGGTGTAGCATTTTGGTCAACTTTGATAAGTCGAATTAACATCAGTGTAGACAGAGATCAGTTTAATGCGATACTACTGGCCTCCAGGATCTATCCCAGAATTCCCTGTTCTCACAACTCTGTTGTTCCTGGTCTGCTGCACCTTGGCCATGTCACCAGCAAATAGCTCCTCCCCTGACTGCAGCCCTGGGAAAATTTGAATTCTATTTCCTGCGTGGGCTGTGTGGACAGCTTTTCACCTGAGTAGGTAATGGGGTTCGAGCTTTTCCTGCTTGTTTGTGAGAAGAAGGGAGGGGGAGAGGGCACATTGTGTCACAGGAGGACAGCTAACTTCCCACAAGCTACAGCCCTTCGTTGTACTGTACGATTGCTACCCACAGTGTAATACTTTTAAATTCAACCTAATGGCAAGCATCGGGGATGCAAGAACCCGGCGCAACGAGTGTGGCGTGTCCTCGCTCCTCCAATTTTATTAATTCAGCGACTCAATGTCAATTTTAAATCTCGCCCCAGTCTAGACATACTCTGTGTCTTTGTATTATTTTGAGAAAGAGAGAATTAAGTTGAGTCAAATTTGGAAAAGCTGACCAGAAAATTTTATTCAAATCCAAAATAAACAATTGATCTTACCGTATTTATATCCTTTCATGCCCACATTGTGTAAAATTCACCTCTGTGTATAGAACTCAAGCTATATGAACCACATAACCTCTATTTTGAAGATTCAAATGGTACATTTGCCTTGTGCTAGTCTACTGCACTGTTGTGAAGTAACATACTCCAATTTCAAAATTAAATACTGTGCTGTTTTCAACAGATTTTTTTTTTGCCAGTGATTTGCAGATCAAAAAATATTTGTTACAGACACTATGGGTACATCTACACTGGAGGCTCTATTAAATCGACTTAACAAGGTCGACTTTAAGTCGACTTAAAGTCAACCTTGTTAAGTCGACTTAGAGAGTCCACACTGAAAACTCCAGTCGACTGCCAGCATTCACACTGGCAGGTGCTAGGTCGACGAAGGAGTGGTGCATTGTGGGTAGCTGTCCCACATTGTACCAGGGCCTGGAGGCCAATTAGGTCAATTTAAGGGCATTCCCCATCCACACTGGCTTAAGCTGACTCAATAAGGTTGACTTAAGCATTAAGTCAACCTTCAGAGATGGTGTTAATAAGTCGACCTAAGGAAGCACTTAAGTAGACTTAACAATTGCCCAATGTGGACACAGCAGTCTGTAGGTCAACTTAACCGTCCTTACGTTGACCTCAGGCTCTAGTATGGACACACCTGTAGGTATTAGTTCAAGCTAGGATCAGTGAAAACTTTGCCAGTTCAATGTGTGCATTACCAGAGTAATGAGTTACATTTTTTTCACTCTATTCACAAACAATTTGTAATAAAAATAAGGGCAAACTTAATCAAATAACTTATTTATTGTGCAATATTTACTCAGCTCTAATGCACGCTCACAGTTGGACCTCATGGGATAAGGCAACTTTGTTTTACAGGCAGCCTCTTGTGATTTATGCAAGTCACCTCAGTGGAATGCCAATAAAATCTCTATACCACACCATCATTTTCTTGGATTGTGCCATGTATTTTACAGGGGAAAAAATTAAGAGGGCTTTAGAGAATTTTATTGATATGATTTTTCATATCCTTCTGCCTGTAAAACCAAGATACATTTATACCTTGAACCCAAGTGAACAGGAGAGGAAGAAAAAAATTACAAATACGTTTTAGAAACCTCTGAAATGACCTCAACTAGCTTGTTTATAAATCACAGTGTTGTATTTTCAAGGTCTGCTACCTCAGTATTTATAAAAGCTAGGAACTAATGCTGTAGCCCATTGAAGAAGAGAGGATTCTGGCACTAACTGTACCAAGGGCCACTGCATTTTCCAAATGGTTTCCAAATTATTGAACCAGAATCCTCCCACTAGTGCCAGACTGAATATTGATAAATCTCAGGCAGGAGGAAATGCTACATTTGAAGAGGAAAAAACAAAAACTTGCATTGAGGTTGTTCTGGGGATTTTGTAGGGACAATCTCTAATATTATGCAGCAATGTGTGCCATAGATTAATTGTATTAGAGCAAAATTCAGTTGAGAGCAAAATTTCTTTTTATCTCTTTCAAATATGTTGCCCTTTAGTTTGAAAAAAACTATAGCTACCTACAAGCAGTGGATATCTTTTGAAATATTCAGTGTTTCACGCTTTCCCAGTTTATATTTGAAATTTTCTGTTGTGCCAAATTTAATACATTCACCTAATGCTGATCGGAATGCCTTTAGAACTTTTAAGAAATGTTAGCTATGCAACAGGGACTAACATGTTAAAGAATTCTTATTTAAAGGCATATGAAATGTCAGGCTTGTCTTAGAGCACAGACCTAATTCTTTATTAAGCAGTCCACTAACATCCTTTGTTATGTGAAGAAAGCACTTTGCCATCCCTATTTCATTTAATCTGTGATTTCATTAACAAAAGCACCTCACGTCGTATCTGGGTTAATCCATTTCACACTTGGCAGGAATTATAGCCCAGTGCGATTCACTGCTGACCAATAACCAGAAAACCTGCTGATCACATTACACTGCTTTACTGCAAACTTTGGCTATATTAGTTTTTAATTTGTTTTGCACTTGAGGTAATTAAGTGCTGTAAACTATGGAAATGTTTAACTTGAATGTCAATGTTGCACTGTATAGCTATTCTGGCTTTCAGCAGCAGTATTCAGAAACCAAATATCCAGTTTCATTTTGTTAAAGAAGAGTTATCTTTCAAGCCCATAATTTTTTTCTTAATGTCCCTCAGGTGCAAAAGAAAGTGCAAAGTAAAAAAGGTCACCTTGATTTTAAATTCTATATATTCTGTATGATTTTCAAATCCTGGGGGATTTTAGCTCTGCTACTTGGATTTTAGCCATCAAATCTATTTGCTTTAGGATTAGCAAAATATCAACATGTTCAGGTCCTAGAAGATTGTTATTGATGACATTCTTTGAAGTGTTAAAGAAAACATAGCTGGAGCTTTATAAATTAGGTCTCATTAGCACAGCTAAGGAAAATACAAACAAATTTGGTATGGGATTACCTTTGAAAATTATCTTATAAAGGGATCATTTCTACAAAGCGATTTGCTATGGGAAGCTTTCTATCATTTACAATCAATGAGAAATGCCTATAGACTGTGGCTGCTTTTGTAGGGAAACTCAGACCATGCCAATGATTCAGTGCCTGCTGAAGGCACAAAATAATTTGCCTGTGCATTATACTGAATGACACATAAATACTATCCAGTGAAGATTCATTGAGGGTTGGTGGGAAATGAGGGGCAGATTTTCTGCCTTGCTCTTTCCCTTTGCATTGCTCAGGCACTACAGAAAGGAACGTAAGAATTGCCAAATTGGATCAGATCAGAGGTTCATTTAGCACAGTATCCTGTTTCCATCAGTGGCCAGTACCAGAGGCTTCAAAGGAAGGAGCAGGACCCTATGACCCCATACTAGGTGTAACCCTGATCTCCAATCACTAAGCCCGGAAACATGAGGCTTAGTACCCTTTCCAAAAATATTGTTATAATTCCATTAACTCTGGATGAGCTCGTTAGCCACATAAATGTTCAATAGTTTTTAAATTTTTCATAAGTTCTTGTCCTGAATGACATCCTGCGGCAATGAGTTCCACAGACTAAACACATATTGTGTGAAAAGTTTTTCCTTTGACAGTTCTTGGTTTGACATGTTTTAATTTCATTGACAGTCCCCTTATTCTTGTGTTATGAAACCTTGTGAAGTGCTATGCAAGTGCTAACAGTCTGGGTGCTCATAGCTGAGGATTCCCTCAGCACTGGGGAGTCCTCAGTGTTGTGTAGCCAATATAGCTGCCTTCTATGCCACGTTCCCTGCAGCCTCAACTATAGAGGATGGTCATAAATGAGGAGGACAAATAGCCACAGCTTTCTGAACTCTCAGTATCCTCAGCTTGTAGAGAGTTCATGGTGATTGCTGGCAGCAGACACAGGGTAGAGCTACCCCTAGATTGCACTGGGACTCGACAGAGATCAGCTTACTTACATACCCCAAACTGAGTATAAATATGAAGTACAGAATGTGGCTTGCTTCCAAGACACTAGACTGAGGAACAGTCTAGTCCTGAAGTCAATGGGCATTTTGTCATTGACTTCAGTGATCAGTCCCAGTTGAAAACATTTACTCATGTCCAGAGCTTATCCTTTCATGAGGCAACAATCCCTTCCCACCCTTCCCCATACAAACCGCTGAAGTGAATGGAATGTTATGCTTCCTAAACCCATTCTGTTTCAAGCATGTGGCTTTCCACAAAACTGATCTGAAAAGGGAAAATTTAATTATTTTTAAAAAGCAACAGCATTGACTACTATTTTCAGCATGAACTAAAGAATTCTTTTGTTCTGGTTGCAACCCACAAGCTGACTCAGCTCTGCAGCCTGCCTTTTTGTTCCTTTTTCAAATGGCTTCCTTAAACTCTGGTTTTGTTCAGTATCCTTGAAGCCATGTTTTGTTATGCTGCTCCTGCCATAATAGTGAGAAAAATTTTTAGCTGGTGTAAACTGGGATAGCTGCATTAGAGCCAGCTGAGGAACCGACTGATTATTTTCCTTTGCTTAAATTGCATCATTTTTAGGTCCTGAATTTCATTTACATTGAGGCCCTTTAAACTGCTCTGGCAGAGTAAAGAGGCTTTAAAGGGCAATATTGTGCAGTGGCATAAAGAGATCTCTGTGTTAATGAGAATATATAAGTGGGTTGAAAAGATTTGTTTTGAATGACCTAAACCCAAAGGACCAAATTATGCTCCCATTTACACTGTAGTTACTCTCCAGATTAACACTCCAGAAGTGAATCTAAAATTTGTCCCCAAAGACTTTTTTTAAAGACTTCTCAGGTATTGATGCTATAGATTTTAAGAAGTATATTGATCTCTGCATATTTGTACAGCTGTGTAATTCAGAGCAATCAAGCAGTTGCTATGAAATACAGTAAAATGTACATTTCCTTCTGTCCTATTTAATTCCAGTACTCTTATTTGCTAAAATGTTGCCATTTTATTAAGAATGATGAATGAAAACAAATATAGCTACAGATTTTTCCTAGCTAATAAGCCACTGTTTCAAATTAACCAAGAATCATCTCTCGACTGGGACCGAAGAAGTATGATAAGATTAATAACTATTTACTGTTTATTTAGATTCATAGAAGTGCTTTAAAAGGACACATTGATAAGGAATTGGTATCCTTCACATGACTTTAAAATACATTACAAATATTGCCCTATCTTCAGCAGCACAATTTAAGATAGTCCCAAACAAGTCAACCAGTTACGTTAAAAACTCAAGTCCCTCTTCTCCAACGATTTTCTTTCCCCCTTCACACTCCATTTTTCAAAAACTTACCAAAAGAATGAATTTGGTGTGTTCTTGATTGTTTCCCTTACTTCATATTGAGTCCATTGCAAACTCTTGACCTCACTCAGAATTGAAATATCCCCCAAATACTCAGTTTCTCCTATGTTGTCACTCCCAGAAGTACTGCACATGGATAAGACATAAAGGCACATGGATGAGAACATCCAGAAATTGTATCCTTGCCAACTGAAGGCTGTATTGGAAATCAGAAATAAATATGTTTAACAAGTGATATAACAAAGAAATGGAGACCTGCACTTCCAGTGAAGATTGTTCAGTGTCCTTGTAAAGCAGATGTTCTGTCTATATGGATGCCCTCAGACACCACATTCAATAAATATCCACTGAAAATATTGTAGGTTTATGTAATTTGTCTAGACTGCATTTTCCAATGACATCCAACGTTTCATGCAGAAAAAGATTTTAACTGTGTGACTTAACTCCTCCTAACTCAAGATTTGAAAAATAAAAGTTTCCTTTATGACAAGTGGAATGAGAAACTCAAGGGACATTTAATATATTGCAAGTTCCAAAGGATAACACATTGCATTCAATTCTGATTTAACTCTGCAAAATTGAAATCAGTTTCTTCAAATATTCAGACAAATTTGTGTATACTTTAGGCTCCTCTATTCAAGCCTAACTATTGATTTTTGCCTAATTCGAAAGGTTGCTCATTTGAGTTTATCTCCGCTACTTGCATATGTTTGAGTTTGTTTGTGTCTGTTTTCTAATTTAGACTAATAAAAGGTGCATTGGCAGGTATATCATATGACCGTGAATGAACTCAAGCTTTGAGCTGCCGTTATTTTTTATTATTTCTGAAATATAATACTTTGTATGGTGAATAATGATTTCTGTTCAGCTATTTATATGAAATGAGTTTGTGTGGTCTGAGTCCAAATCCTAATGGACTTGTGTTTACACCAAAAACGGTTTCAACAGTTGATTGCTGGTCTCACAAGGCTTGTGAACAGTTTCAGCAGAGGTTCAGGAGTGAATGACTATTGAGACTTTAACAACTCACTGACTCTATTAAGAGATTTTGATAAGGAAAATTAAAAATAAAGATGAAAATATGAAACTGAAAAGGAAGATTTCTTGAGACAGAACAACGTAGGGATGATTGGGACAATAGAAAATAGAATAGCTATTTAGAGAGCAGACACCAATGGCACATGGGTATTATAAACAGACAAGTCATGCAGGAAGGTTAGCTTAATTAGAACTGCTTGAAAACCTGGATGTTTTAAGGTTGAGTTTTCAACAAATTTTCAATAAAAACTCAAAATTCACAACATTTTGACCCTTTTATTTTTCGTCAAAAACTGTTTTTCACTCAGTGCAAATTGAGTTTTTGATTAAAAATGTTGTTGGAAAGTTGAAATTCAGAAAATTTCTTACCAGCTCTAATTTTAACTTTTAGACAACAAATGCTACTTGATTAGAAATCATGTTGCTCTCAAAAACGTGCATCTACAACAACATCTCAGGAAATCTTTATATCTGATAGCTAGATTCTGGTGATTTCACATGGGTGGGAAGGAAGATCAATTCAATTCTAAAAAAAAATACAATACATTATAGAGTCTTCTTTGGCAGCCATTAGAAATCTCAGAGAAATCCATTCCTGAGAAAAATAGACAGAAAGTTGACTGACCTTTTCTTTCTGTTAACATTTAAAATAATGATTGACTTTTCTTAGGAAGATCTTAAAATCAGCCTCATCGCTTCTGCCTTGACTGAGCTCACACCAAGAAATGGTGCATTTGAAATGCAGAGTATATCCTGATCAGCTCCTCAAAAGTGAGAGTAAGCTACCTCCAATTTTTGCAAAGGGACTGATGAATGCAAAAGGAATACTACACTTAACAGCACTGCAAACTGGGAATGTGTGGGTTTATCCAGCTACATTACAGAGTGGTAGGAAAGAAAACCATCCATTAACTGCACCGCAAATAAGGGAGGAATGGCATACACCATAAAACTCTGAGTATTAAACCCTTGATGAACACTTTCCTACACCATAGAACATCAAGATTAATTAAAGCTGGAGCAATTTTAAAGGTACATGGAGGGAGAAATATCCTGTGAGTTTGTTTTGCTTCCTAAACATATTTCTAGATGACTGATATTATAGATCAAAATCCTGGACTAACGTCCGCTAAGAATGTACCAATATCTCTGTAAATGGTTAGGATAAAAAAGAGACTCCAGAATTTAAGGTAATTAATTACTGAAGAGAAAAACAGGGTAGTCTTTTGAAAATAAATAAAAAATCTCAGTAAAGAGCTGTGTAGAATCTAGACATTATCAGATGCTACCAAAGGAAAAATTTGCAATAAAAATGGGTGTTTTAAATAAGCTCTGTAGAGAGCAGGGCCAGATTCTTGCTTTTAAACTCTGGCCTCCATTAGGCATGAACAGGGAGAGGTGAGCAGAAGCCAGAATGCTGTGGGAGTTCTGGGAAAACTGTTGCCAAGTTTTAAAGGATCCAACATGCACTCCCTCCTGGGCCAGCCCAATTCTGCTAACTGGTGTGGAAGATGAGGGCTGGGCCAGAAGGAACCATGTGAACATAACGTCCTGCCCTCAGCCTCACCTGCTTCAGGAGGCTAAACAAACTGAGAACACACCCTTTGCTTTCCAATGGGGCTGTCCCCAACTCCGCCCTCAAGGCACAAAGAGGAAAATTCCATTCTTCTTGCACCCTGTTTCTGTTTCCCTCCCCATTGTTACCTGGACAAGGCTGGCACAATCAAGTAGAAACCTTTTAAAATTACTTTGAACTCTCTGTTTTTAATGATCCGTCATCCACAAGCCTCCCATAACAGCATAAGTGAATGGACAGCTGGGCCCTTGTTTCTTAGTGCTGCATAAATTGTTGTATTGTCAGAACTAATATGCCAACCATTAAATTATTTTTACATTCTGAGCATTGATGTGACAATCTAAGAAGTTTGGCCCCAGTTCAACAAGGCACTAACGCATGTCAGCAATCCTACTTTTATCAAGCCAAGCTTGGGCTTAAGTACTTTGTTGAATTTGGGCCTTCATAAAGCTCTGAAGGAGGGAGAAATACCTTGCGAGTAACCTCAGAAGGTTATGTATGCCCTTGGCCAAGGGTCACGGAGCCTCATGTGAACACATTTGCCTAATTATTTTCAAGACTTCGCCTTTCTGTAACCGTTCCCATGAACTAAAAATCAGCTGTGCAGATGTGCACACAAAAAAGATGTGAATACCATCTAAGCAAGTTCATGTGCTGTAAGGCTATTCCTCCAGGGTAATTAAATGATTACATTAATGGGCCCTCTTTCTTGCTGACTGAGGGGGATGGTTTCTGATGGGTTTGCCATGACCATGTCCATTGTTCTGTAACATACATTGAATTCCTGAGGGGCCCTTAAAGATGTAACTATGTGCTTATGTGCAGTTGTCTTTAATTTTGGGGTTCCCCCACTGAAAGCTCCTCTGTGCTGCCAAAACATCTTTGGGGAGGCTTTGCCTGTTGAATGATAAACATTGTCCTGTATCTCTTACGCTAGCAGGCAGATGAGAACAAACAGTATTAAATCTCAGTAGCGATGCCACAGTCAGAAATGTATCACCTGGTATCATCTGTTCTCTCTCCAGCTATGTTTAAAATGTTAGATGAATAGTTATAACAGCCCAAGGATTCCAGACAGATCTATGGGCTAAAATACAATCTGATTTTTAATACCTCTAGGTTGAATATAGATATTGTTATACCTCTTCAAAAATGTTTCTTTTAAGGCACTGATTCAGCAAAGCACTGAAACACATGCTTCATTTTAAGAATATTGGGAAGCACCAGTGAACTCGATTCAGCATATATTTAATTGCTTTGCTGAAAAGGGATGGACATATATTCCTAAAAATAAGCATACACTTAAGTGCTCTACTGAATCGGAAGTTAAAAACATTGGATTTTTCTCTCTCTTTTTATGACATACCATTCATTCAATTGGCATTTATGAGTCAATATACTTAGTATACGATCCTCCATTCACACCACAATATGTATTCTTCCAAAGCCATTTAGTTTATAGTCGTTCAGTGCTGCTGAGGCCCAGATTAAAGAATGTTGTGGCTCTTTGTACTATGGAAACTGGCAGCCTTAAGTGCCATCTCTCCATACATACCCCTCCTCCCAGACACATTGCGAAATATCCCTCTCATGGCGCATATACCCCAACAAGTCTCCCCAGCCCCCACTTACTCTAACAGTTCCCCTCCACACCCCAACAGCCCTGATCTACATCATGCTCACTGTATCCCAATCACCTCCCAGCTCTCACCCCACTTCCTACCGACATGTCCCTTTCCCCCACCACCCCTACAAAACTCATCCCACCACCCCAAAAACATCCCTCCCACAACATCCCCACTCACCCCAGACCCCTCCAGAAATTTGTCCCCAGTCCTTCACCCACTGCCATCTGGCCACTCAGCAGCATGCCCCTGACTCAGCACTCCATTCCCATCCCAGGCAATGGCAGCAGCTCCTGATCCCATCTGACCGGTTCCTCTTTCCTCCCTCATCATCCACCTGGCACCACATCACTCAAGTTTGGACTGACTGCCCCTTTGTCGTGATGGAGCCGTGGCCAGGCTAAATGCAAAAGAGTGGAGTTGTGACCTGGCAAATGAGGTTGCCATGCCTGTCAGTATTTCCTCTGGGGTTGTCCTCCCATGAGGTGATGACATTTTATTTTTATAATAAAAACAGAGGGATATTTTGTTTGCTGCTAGTATAAAATGGCAGATATTAATTCTTGCTCCACAGCAGAATATGAGTTTTGAAAATAGATTATCCTCTGTGTTTATCTGTGATAGTTGTTTAGGGCTCTCAGTGCAATAGTGATTCACAGTTCTTCAACATTTCTGTCAAGGTGACTGACGTTATTTCGTGGGAACATTCTTTTCATTAGTATCAACTACAGCCCCTACGGTTCCTGTTTTCTCAGCAGGTGGGGGAAGAGACTCTTTATTACTAATATTTTATAGGTGGAAAAAGTTATATTAAGCAAACGTTTGGAATAAGGACAGAGCTTCAGCCATATTTGGCATTTGAAACTTCAAGCTTCTTATTTTCAAGAGCTGTAGAATTAGTGTAAACGTATAACTAAAATCATAAAGACCACAGAGTGCATTTTCTACTTGCAAAGCTTCATATAATTTCTTGAAAAGTTTTCCTTATTAAAAATCTGTATCAGACTCCACACTCATTTTTAAAGTTGCTCAGTATGTGTCTTCATATCAGAAGGTTTGACATTTATTTGACTATTGACACAAATTGAACCCATCTGTGATTTTACATTGAGGTAGTCTATTTTTTCTCGAGGTACAGATTTCTTGGTCTAGGTATAGTCAAGGTCCAGACTCTAGAGAAAATGATTTTTTTTTTAAATTAACAATAATGATAAATATAGGTAAAAAAAAAGATTTTAGGATCCATTCAAAAAATCTGGATGTCCGGATTTGGCTCACGATCAGTCAATTTATCAACTACCCGTTTTATATGATAGATGTTTCTGCACATAGACCTCAATACAGTTGGGTACTGAAGATCAATTCCTCAGGACAAAAAAAAAAAAAAAGAAGAACCTTACCCCCAACCCACTGAAGTCAATAAGAAGCGCCCATTGACTTTGGATTGAGCCCAAAGCAAAAAGCACCACACATCTCCTGAATGTCAACGAAGTTGGACTCCGTGGGATTAGAGATGTGCGTTGTGGTCAGTGGACTAATCTAGGAGAGTGGTTTTCAATCCTTGGGTCAGGACCCAGTACTGGGTCACAGACCCTCAGGTACTGGATCACAACCCCCCCTCCCCCGGCTGCTACCACTGAAAGACTGAAATGCATTGCTGAAGATGAAATTGGTGGGTCGTGGGCATAAATGATTTTTTTAAACTGGGCCCTGAGGAAAAAAGTTTGAGAACCACTAATCTAGGATACTAGACTTAAGCCTGATGAGAAGTTGATGTTCTATGTATCTCTGCTGTCAGATGTGGTTTTGTATTCTCATAACTGAAAAAGACCTCCCTGGACCATTTTCTGATCTCCTCTACATCAGATGTAACCCCTGTGAACTTCACAGGATGATCCAAGTAAATTGGATCAAAATCTATTCCTCTGTTTCTGAATTCCCTTATCTGTATTTCATAGGGCTATTGGAGGTTTGCATTGGTTTATCCAGAGCAATATAGAGTATCTTTTA
The DNA here is from genome assembly GCA_007922175.1 of Pelusios castaneus. Taxonomy (NCBI): domain Eukaryota; kingdom Metazoa; phylum Chordata; order Testudines; family Pelomedusidae; genus Pelusios; species Pelusios castaneus. Next base: position 20,552,055 of record ML685786.1, read on the forward strand.
TTCAATATGGCTTTCTGATTTTCAAACAAATATTTGGGAAACTTAGTGGAAATAAATGCTTCTGGGGATTTCCAGGCAGTCTTGTCTACACTTGAAAGTTGTTTCTGCTTAAGGTAGGACTTGACTTTAAAGTGCAGTATCTATTCCTGAATAACTATGTGTGGACAAAACCCTAGAGTCATATTCTTCAATCAGTTATAATGCTCTTAATCCATGATAATGCCATTGACTTCATTGAGCGGAATTCTAGATTTACATCAAAATAAAAAAAGACTATAATTTGGCCCTAAGCACTTACATTATCCTACTTTTCATCTAAAATAACACTTCCTTGCAGGACATGGCCCACTGAGTTCAGGGGAACTACTTGAGAGGTTTAAAATGGGGTGAACTATGCAGGAGGAGCACCTCCATGTGCTATACTTGAAATATTGTGCATTCTTTGGAAAACACATTAATATGGACAAAGATGCTCCTGATCACTGTACGTTAACTACCTCTTTGCTTCCTCTTGCTCAGCCTGTCAAGCTTTACAAAAGCTACAGATGTAAGTGAGCTGGCTCCTGCCAGTCTACAAAGGGGACATAAATATAGAGAGATTGTATATACTGGATGTTTCAAGGGCGCTTTGAGTAATCAAAAGTTATTAGTGCTTTCCAGGACAGGTCGAACTGATGCTGATCTGACATCTGTTCTGATGAACAACTTGTATTTCATATACAGGGGCTTTGTTAGTTGTTTTTTGAAGATCACTCAAATAAGTAGTCATAATGACACCAGCTCTAGATCAGCATCCACTTCCACTTACTAGGGAAAACATGGACTGCCTGGAGGAGGTCTTTGAAGCAACTACCATTACTGCAGTACATTTGATGAACAACTTGTTAGCTATAATGAAAAAGAAGCAGTATAATAAGAGTACATTAAGGAATCAAAGGAGTATATTTCTGGTATCTACTTTAATCTCCTATTCGAAAACTACTACTACCGTGGTTTTTTTCCCCTCTAATAGTGAAACTCATTTAGATTGTTACAGAGTTTATGGAGAAGGTTGATAGCTGCCCATCAGATACAAGGAAGAACCTCCTTCCTTACAGTAAAAACAATGGGAGTCTCGTGGCACCTTAAAGACTAACGGATTTCTTTGAGTGTAAGCTTTCATGGGCTGCAACCCATTTCATCAGATCAAGTGGGATGCAGCCCATGAAAGCTTATGCTGGAAGAAATGTGTTAGTCTTTAAGGTGCCACAGGACTCGTTTTGTTTTTGCTGTATACAGACTAACGCAGCTATCCCTCTGGAACTTCCTTATAGTGATGAACAAAAACATGGAATTAGACCTGGATTTTAAACACTGGCAAATTGGGGGAGTGGGGAGGTGTAGTCCTATCCCAAATGAGTATTTAGAGGAGAATGCCACAAATGTAGAAAACTCAAAATGGGCACAAGTTGCAAAATTGGGATCTGGATTTTGAACATACCAAACTCAGGAAAGTAGGAACAGAGTTTGTTTATTACAAAGGTAGAAGACATCTGTGAAATTTGATCTGAGTCCAGATCTGGATTTGGATGTTTGATTCAGATTCTTCTTTACAGAAAAGCACTCACATTGGGGCTGGGGGCGGGGGGAAGAGGGGTAGGATCCACATCAGTGTCTCTTTAGACTAACCTCTGAATTTAGCCTTTGATTTGATCCTTATTTTAAGGGGGTGGGGGTGGGGGGGAAGAGTGTTTTCTTCTCTCAGAGCCTTTTCTCTTGTTAAGCCAAGTGTAGTCTTATTATTTATATTATTGAAGCTAAACACCATATTCTGTCAATAATTTGCTAAGACTGCAATATCAAAGTTATTCAACCAATCTACACCAGTGATGCAAATTTACCAGGATTCTACTGGCAGTTGGTTATTTAATCAAAACACACTTTCCTCAAATTTATTCTTGGAAAAGCACATTGGCTGCATATCCCTATGTAGTTTATAATTATTATAACTAATCTCTCTGTTTATTTCAGTGTTTCTTGTTGAATGGATGTACAAGAAATAGGAACATTTTACAACATAACTATAATTATCAAGATTAGTAAGTTTTCAGACCTAAGCAAACTTCATCCAGTCCAGCACTGTGGGAAAGATACCATCTTTCAGTCTCACAAAATAGACTTTAGTAATCTAAAAAATCTCACGGAATTAAAGAAATTCACAAATCAGTTCTACAAGGAACATGCTTTAAGGTTTACACAGTCTTCATATTCACAAGTATTGCACTTTATATTATAAGTAGACATAAGTATAACCTTTTGCAAAAAGTTTCAAGTCCAATAGGTTCTTAATGTGAATATAAATATAATAAAACTGAAAAATGTATAAAAAGACCAATCTTAACTGGTTAGCTAAAGGTTTAGTAAATCTCAATCACCTAGATAGAGTTTATCTGTAATTTAGGCATTACCAAATTATATTGGAAGTGGCATAAATACTGAGATTTCTATAAATATCTGCTCCCAAAATTAATGATTATTCATTAATTACATTCAACTCAGCTGTGAAAATGATTTGTGCTGTTCTTGCACACCACAAATATTTCAGCAAATAAGTACACTAGCTGGAGTGTTCAACAGGGAAAGTTACCAGATAGGAAAAATAAGAAAGTATACATTGCAACAGGAAATTATTTATTATTATTATTATTATTATTATTAACAATAATAATAATAAGTTTGTTTGCCTGTAAAGGATAAAGAATTGGTTGCAATTGATTTCTATTTGTTAGTGGCATATTGGACCACAGGACTTTTTACTAATCAAAATGCACATCACTGTCTCATGCTAAGTTGAGCATGTTGAAGTAGCAGTTAGAATTTTTTTTTTAACTTATAAACTGAATATATATGGAATCAAATAACTATCCATGAGATAGTTTAGAGAAAATCACGAGCTATTCATAGATAATTTACAAACAGAAAAAAGGCTAAATTAATAATATAATTTATTAGCTATGAGTTATTTTTCTGATTGTAGCCTTTATTGCAGATTTTCTTTTATATCTGACCGAATAATGAAGTAATTGATTGAATAAGAGCTAAGACCTCTTGGTGTTCTATTTATACAGATTTGATATTTAGATATGGTTTCAATCACAGTATGCATGAACAATCTTTAGCCTTGTAAATTTAATGGCAATAACGTATGAATATTGAGCATATGTATGGCACTAATGAATCATGCTCTTTACTCAAAGTGAGTTTATATTGGCCATCTCAGCATATTGATAACAGTAACAACAAAAATAAAATATGCATATTTTTTAAAAATCTAAAACTTTAATGCATGACAGTAGTAATGCTAGAATTATTATTATTTTCCAAATTACTATAGATACTTCAGAATAATGAAAAGTATCATATATTAAAATGGTATTAGCATTCTATAAAAATAAAACAAATATTGGCTTTAGTTATAATGACACAAATTTAAGTGAGTGCCATGAAATATATTTACCGAATCCTAGTTTGCTTGTCTGGAATAGACACAACAGGGAATGTTACCAGATAGAAAAATTCAGATATTATAAATTCTAACAAGCAATTTATTAATAACAATATTAAATAAACTAATTTCCCTGTAAACATTAAAAAAATAGTTTGCAATGGAATCCCATTTGTTAGTGGCATATTGAAAAGCAGAGGGGTTTATCTCTAAAGTACTCATTAAATATTAACACTAAATACACATTTGTTTTACTTGAGTATTGTTTTCATTGTAAGGTGGATGAACAAGAGAGCTAAAACTACAGTCCAGTTTCAAGATCAGACTTTAAGAGTCAGATTTTCAACTGCATTTAGTCAACTAGAGATGCACATAGATGCCTGGTGGGATTTTCAAAATTGCTTACACATCTAGCTGTTATTGAACTAGAGGAATGTCTTCTCATTCCACAATTGATTGGAATAAATTGGCCTCTAGAGTGGGAGCAGCAAAGAAGAGCATAGGAAAATCTCATTTGTTTTTTGTCTTGAATCTTCATTCATTCAAGTTTGTGTTGATAAATTGAGGATTTAAGGTCAAGTTTTCAAAGGTCTTTATACACCTAAAGATCTCCCCGTCTGGAGGTCAATGCATTAGACACTTCATTCATTTCTCTAATTCTCAATTATATTTTTCCCCAGGGCAAATGAACATAAATAAAAGTAGCTAGGTTTCTGGCACTTAAGTCAAGAATCAGTCTTGGTAGCATCAGGACAATTCCCAGTGGTTATATGATGCATTTTAATTATACACTGCAGGTATGTCAACAACAGAGTCAAGGAAATTTGGATGGCATTGCCCTAGCTGCTTAGCACACTAGCCTCTGTATCATCAGCTCTATTCTAACCCAAGATCTTAATATAATGGCTGATTACTTCCAGTGCTGGAAACTTAGGACTAACCCAAAAAAACCATGGTGACCCCTTTCCATCTGAATAATAAAATAGCTAATGCCAAACTTGATGTGCAGTTCTGAGGGGAGAGTGTTAGCCAGGAGGTTATCCCAAATGTCCTGGTGTTACATCAGACCAGAGTTTGACGTTCTGACAGCATCTTGGGAACACTTGTGATAACCTCAGGTCTCATGCTATGCTTACTAGGAAACTGGCTGGAACGTCATAGGGCTCCAGTTCAAGAACCCTACAAAACACAACAATTGCCTTGGTATACACTGTGGCTCAATACTGGATGCCAGTTTGCTGTCACAGCAGTCACACTAAATTCCTTAAAACACTACGCATAGTGTGGCCAAGTCCTTCAAATTCCCCCTCCTTCCAGGGATCAGGTCCAGTCTCAGCTAGCCCACGTGTATCAGTAGACGGCACTGTCCATCCACTGCCCACCTGAAGTTTTGCTGCCCACTGGCAGCCTAGAAGAGGCAGATGGGCTCTGCCCAAGAACCCTATGTGCTCCATTGAGTGCTGCCTCAGCCCTCTCACTCCTCTTCAGCCTTCATCTCACCTCGTTCCCTGGGCCACCTCCATACCTCCACAGGTACCTACAAGCCCTTGAATTAAAGCCGGAGTCTCCCTGAAGCTTGGAAGTGCCTGAGGGAGCTGTCCAGGGTCCTGTCTACCACAGCCTTGCTCAGCACAATCTTCTTCCTCTCAGGTCTGGGGCAAACTGCTCAGAGCAGTAGCTACAGTCCTGGCTTTTTCCTGGCCCCTCAGCTTTGATTGGCCCTGCAGCCCTCTGCTCCTATAAGCTCTTCATTGTAGGGCTTTTAACCCATTTCCTGCTGGAAAAGGGAAACTACCTTGCTACAGTCACTTTATTCTTGAGTTTTTTCTACTGGCTAACTTGAACTTTGAAATTGTATTTTGGTTGGGGTTTTTGTTGTTTTGTTTTTCTTTTCTTAAATATTTTCCCCTTATTCATTAGAAATTGCATATACGAGTTCACACTAAAGCCATTTTACTGATCACCAGCACTAGTGCAAGTAATAGACCTTTGACCTCAGTGCCTATTTAGAACACAACACTCACTTTTTTTTTTTCAAATTTGAAATATAAAATCAGGGGAATCAAATTGTGGCCTTCATGGAAATAGAATGAAAGAATTTTTACTTATTTCATCATTGAAATCTAACCCTCACTCTTGGGAGAAACCAATTTTATCAGAGTAAAACTGAACTATTGACCATAGTATAGATTACAAAAGAATAGTGCCTTCTAAGGTCATTTGTGATTTTAACAATAATGGAGATTAAAGCCCTGATTGAGCCAAGAAGAGTCAAGCGCACACTTACATGTTTATTAGTGATGGACTTACATACACACTTAACTTTATGGATGTGTTTAAGTGCTTTGTGGAATGAAGACCCAAGCAGGACACAAGCTTTCAGCTAATGGAAACCCTGCTAAGTTTGATTTGAAAAGGAATAGCAATTTCTGTGGGACAATCCAGTTGCATACACTTCTAGACAGTGATGTCTGACAAAGTTTTACCACTAGATAAACTCTAATGATTGGCTCTTGTTGCAAGCCCATAAGCAGGTTTTAGGTTTGCTGAATTTCTGCCTGTTTTCATTCTTTCACACATCAACTGGGGCTAGAAGAACGGGTGGACTTCTACTCCTATTTCACAACAACAACTGAGCTCAAGGAAACAAAGCTGCACTTCTCCAAGCAAGGTAGAAGTATTTATGTGATCCTGGGGGGGGGGGGGAGGGAAACCACAGGCTATGTCTACACTTGGCCAAATAAGTCAACTTAGCATGTCCACACTATAAAAGTAGGTCGACTTAAAGTAGACCTTGCCAAATCAACTTAGTGTGTCCACACTGGATGCCTAAGTCGACTTCTAGGGGATAGGTAGACCTGGGAGTGGTCCATGGTGGGGGAGGGCACTCCTTTTAAAGTGCCAGGGGGCTCAGCATTTGCCCCATTGTACAAAGGGGGCTGTGCAGGACAGAGACAGGGGCAGGGTATAGGAGCGGGGTGGGAAGGGCTATGTCCTGCCCTGTGGGTGAGTACGCCAGGCTTTGGCTGTGCCAGGCACCCTGGCAGGGAGGTCAGTGGGGGAGCCCTGGCAGCCCTTTAAGTCAACTTAAAGGCGACTTAGGGCTAATCCGCGTCTACACTAGCTAAGTCGACTTAATAAAGTCGAATTAGCCAGTAAAGTCGACTTTAAACTAGGTTTCATAAAGTCGACTTAAAATTTCCTTAAGTCGACTTAAGCAGCAGCTTAAATCAACTTAAGGAAATTGTAGTGTAGACACAGAGTAAATTAAGTCGATTTAGGCAGGCTTAAGTCGACTTAATTTAAAAGTGTAGACGCACCCACAGTGAGTCAGCAGCACTGTGTACAAGGAGATTTATTCTTGTAATCAAACAAGAAAAACAACATGCAGCAAGTAAAAAAATTCAGTTACTGCAGTTTAAAAGATGGTGCCCAACTGGCTCTGCCCATTTCAACTTTCCTGTTATAAGTCAGAAATAATAACTATAACAGTCATACATAAGTCCCAAAATAAGATCAGAAACATGGCCATACTGGGTGAGGCCAATGGTCCATTTAGCCCCATATACTGTCTTCTGACAGTGGCTGGTTTCAGAGGATGTAAACAGAACAGGGCAATTTAATCAAATGATCCATCCCCTGTTGTCCGTTCCTAGCTTCCATGTTTAGGAACATGGGGTTGTGTTCTCAATCATCTTGCCGAATAGCCAGTGATGGACCTAGCCTCCTTATCAAATCTAACATCTGTAATTCCTTTTTGAACCCAGTTATACTTTTAGCTTTCACAACATCTCTTGGCAGTGAGTTCCAGAGGTTAACTGTGGATGGTGTGAAGCAGTTTCCTTATGTATGTTTTAAACTTGTTGTCTATTAATTTCATTTTGTGATGCCTGGCCCTTGTGTTTTGTGAAGGGGGTAAATAACACTTTCTTATTCACTTTCTCCACACCATTCATGATTTTATAGTCCGCTTTCATCTCTGGCCTTAGTCATCTCAACATATTATATTTCTTAGCAGCCCAATTCCTCCCCACCCTGGAAGAATCTGTATGAAATGAGGTAGCTCTGCACACCTTATTCTAGGAGCTCCTATTTTAGAAATTCAAAAGAAAAACAGAAGCATCAAAAATTGTTGAACATCCCTGAAACTTTACTCTTCTGACACATTTTCACTACAATCTTGACAGAGTCCCAGCACACATACCCACACAGTGATTGTTTCTTTTGCTCCATTTACTGGGGCTTGGGGAAGGCAGGTGAGATGGGAAGCAGCCCATCTCTCTCTCTCTTTCTCTCTCTCTCTTTTTAATAGGGTCCCTGTTTCCCAGCATATCAAAACCCACACATGCCTTCTTTTATTTGCTGTCTCCTGCTGTGGAATGTGGCTCATCCAAAAGAGTGTTCTGGGATGGTCCAAATGATGTGCTAGACGTATTGGTGCTCCCTTGCCCATGATGGCCAAAATGCATCACGGAATAAGGCAGCAATCAGAAGATGGAATAGGTGAGAACAGAAAGAGAAATGGTTGTTTCCACTTCAGGTAAAGAGACTGAATTAAGTGGTGCCCCCTCTTCCAGCCATTCTTACACTTCCCTTAAAGACATGTAATGTCTGCATTGATAGAGATGAGGAGGCAGTAATGAGGTCGGCTTATGTCAAAAGAGAAGGAGGAGACCAAAGAGGTGACCTAATAGTCAAGTTCATTTATTTTTTATATGATTCTGAAGTTGGCTCACTTAGACTTTCTCATTTATTTACGTTTTGCCATTGAGATTAATTTTGGATTTGTCATATTGGTTTTTAAACATACAAAACAAAACTAACGCTCCTAGCAAAGAGTAAGCTAAAAGAAATAGTTAACTGTCAAATAGTGATTTGTTGACAAAGTGATTGCAATACAGTAGATGAGTTCCAACCATTGCATATGTTGGCCTGAGGCTTCTAATAAATATACCAGAGTCCGCTTTCTGTCTTTCAATCTATGGCATTTATATTCTGCCAGTTATCCTTGTATCAAGGCACTGTAGCATTATCCCTCTTTCCCAGCGTAAATTTTCTAGGATCAGTGAAAATCTCTACTCACAAAAAGCACACAAAATGCTAGAAGGTAAATAGAAAGTACTGAAAACAGTACTATTAACTAAAGTAAGTGTATGGGCACAGCTGATCACCTTCGGCAACAAAATAGCTGAAATTGCAAATGTCTAGAGCTAAGCAGTAAAATGCATAGAAGGAAGGAGAGCCTCCTATATGTAGAGAGACTGACACTGTTTAGTTGAAAAGGAAGAAGGGGAGAGGAAATGACAGAGGCCTGCAAAATTATGAATGGCATAGAGATGGTAAATGGGATTTTTCTGTTTACCATTTCTGGAAATACAATACAAGGGATCATTCAATGCAATTGAAAAGCACCACACTGAAAAAAAAGGTAGAAGGAATACTTCTTTCACAATGTGTAATTAATCTTTGGCAATCATAGAATCATAGAATCATAGAATAATAGGGTTGGAAGGGACCTCACGAGGTCATCTAGTCCAACCCCCTGCTAAAAAGCAGGACCACTCCCCCTAAATTATCACAGCCAGAGTTTTGTCTAACCGAGCCTTAAAAATCTCCAAAGATGAAGATTCTACCACCTCCCTAGATAGCCCATTCCAATGCTTCACCACCCTCCTAGTGAGAAAGTTTTTCCTAATATCCAACCTTGACCTCCCCAGCTGTAATTTGAAACCATTGCTCCTTGTTCTGTCCTCTGTTACCCTCGAGAACAGCCTAGCTCCCTCCTCTTTGGAGCAACCCTTCAAGTAGTTGAAGGTTGCTATCAAATCTCCCCTCAGTCTTCTCTTCTGTAGACTAAATAAGCCTAGTTCCTTCAGTCTCTCCTCATAAGTCATGTGCCCCAGCCCCCTAATCATTTTTGTTGCCCTCCGCTGGACTCTTTCTAATTTGTCCACATCCTTTCTGTAGTGGGGAGCCCAAAACTGGACACAGTACTCCAGATGCGGCCTGACCAGTGTCGAATAGAGGGGAATTATCACATCCCTCGATCTGCTGGCAATACTCCTACTGATGCAGCCTAATATGCCATTGGCCTTTTTGGCAACAAGGGCACACTGTTGGCTCATATTCATCTTCCCGTCCACCATAACTCCCAGGTCCTTTTCTACAGCGCTGCTACTTAGCTGATCGGTCCCCAGCCTGTAGCAGTGCATGGGATTTTTCCATCCTAAGTGCAGGACTTTGCACTTGTCTTTGTTGAACCTCATGAGGTTTCTTTCGGCCCAGTGTTCCAATTTGTCCAAGTCTCTCTGGATCCTGTCCCTGCCCTCCAGAGTATCTACCATTCCCCCCAACTTGGTGTCATCCGCAAACTTACTAAGCACGCAGTCTATTCCATCATGAAGATCATTAATGAAGATGTTGAATAGAACCGGCCCCAGGACCGACCCCTGGGGCACTCCACTCGTTACCGGTTGCCAACCAGACATCGAGCCATTGATTCCTACCCGCTGAGCCCGTTGATCTAACCAGTTTTCGATCACTCCCACAAGACATCATTGACACCAGGGCTGTGTCTACACTGGTAAATTAAGTCGACTTAAGCTTGGCTTAAGTCGACTTAATTTGCCCTGTGTCTACACTACACTTTGCTTAAGTCGACTTAAGCAGCTTGCTTAAGTCGACTTAAGCAAAATCAAGTCGACAATGAAAATTAAGTCGACTTTATTAAACCACCTTTCTACTCGACCTAAGGTTTAATTCGACTTTTTAAAGTCAAATTAAGCCCGTGTAGTCCTGGGGTAGCCCTAAGTCGATTTAGGGCTACCCCAGGACTACACCAATGCCCTCCCTGCTGGAGGGGGCACAGGGGGAGCCTGGCATGCCCCCAAAGGGCAGGGCATGTGGGCAGGGTGTGACACTGTCTGGATTTAGGGAAGCATTTATGATATTATTTTCAATGGATATCTCATAAATGCTATAATCCATAGGAACTATGTCATGTCTAGTATCAATAGAAAGGTAGTAATTTGCTGGGAATGATTATATAGTTTAATCTCTAGGAATTCTATTTCGATTAGAAGTTAGGAATTTGATGTTATATCCATACTTTAACTTGTGTCATGCTGGAGGAATGCCTGGGACGGGAGGGTGTGAACAACCATTGTCTCCTTAATGTTAAGGAATCTGCCAGGTGATATGGACCCAGGGAGTAAACTGATGAGCCATTAAGGACACAATGGTTGTATTCTTTATGTCCTTAATGGCTCATCAGGATACTCCCTGGGACCATTCTACCTGGAAAATTCCTAAACATTGAGGAGACAATGGTTGTTCACATCCTCCCCTCTAAGGCATTGCTCCAGAATGACACAAGTTAAAGTATGGATATAACATCAAATTCCTAATTTCTAATCGAAATAGAATTCCTAGACATAAACTATATAATCATTCCCAGCAAATTACTACTTTTCTATTGATACCAAACATGACAGTTCCTATGGATTATAGCATTTATGAGATATCCATTGAAAATAATATCATAAATGCTTCCCTAAATCCAGACAGCATCACACACAGGGCTCTGCCCTGCCAGGGTCCCTGTCCCCCTTTGCCCCATTGCACACAGGGGGTGCCCCTTCCCTGCCACTGTGGACCTGCCCAAGGTCCCCCTAGCCCCACAAAGTCGACCTAGAGCATCCAGTCTGGATGCTCTAGGTTGACTTTGTAAATTCCCCTTTAAGTCGACTTTAATTTTAAGTGTAGACACACTAAGTCGACTTAAAAGTGCAAGTGTAGACATAGCCCAGGAGTTTTATAGGATTAAAAAAAGGGGTTAGGAATTTATAAGGATAGGAAGATCATCTCTAGTTTATCTGAAATAGGATTTAAAAGAGAGAGAGAGAGAGAGAGAGAGAGAGAGAGAGAGAGAGAGAGAGA